>JARHVA010000093.1:7172500-7435000 GCA_037957365.1 Torreya grandis | reverse complement strand
GTAACCTACACAACTTCTTTCTTTTAATGTGATTATCATGCTAGATCTTATGATGAACCTTATCTACCCTTTGTCTCCATGTGATAGTAATCTATTATCATCCAACTCCATTAATTATATCATTCTATTATCAATTTTTTTTTTCTTTTATCCCACCCTCATGTACATGTAATTCTCAATGATGGTATCAAAAAATGTACTGGTATCACTACCTCTATGACATAAACCAACTATAATAGAATATATTTGTTCAACCATTTATATCTTGTCATATAAGCCCAAAACATATATATCACTTTGTCATCCCAATATTTACATGCCAAATCACATATATTTGTAACCATCACCCCCCAAATTTTTTTAAAGGCCTCTACCATACCATTTTATCATGGATAAGGTGATGTTCTTTTATGATGTGCAACCAAAAAACTATTGCAAAAAAAGTGTGCCATCTCTACAATGAAATGAGTCCCTCTATCACTTGTCAAACTAAGAAGAAACCCATACCTTGTTATAATGTTCTATTATAATGATTTTTTTGTGGTATCTACCATAAAATCCTTTATAAACACAACCTTATCCCATGTTATCATATAATCAATGGTTATTATTATATAGAGTGAACCACCACATCATGTAGAAATGTTAATTGGACCCACAAAGTCCATTACCTATTTATCAAATGGTTATTCTATGAAAATTGGGATTAACAACATCTCATCATGTTTATTAGGCTTTCCTACCCTCTAAAAAATGTCTCATATTTCTTGATATCCTTGTATAAAGTTGGCCATTGATACTCAATGAACAAGATATTGTGTGTAATTACCTCCTACATAGTGTCCACCTGCTATGATTTCATGGAATTCATGCAACCTTTCCACATATTTCTATTTTAAAATACAAATACATATCATTTATTTTCTTCTTGTTCTATATAGTTCTCCCCAATCAACTAGTATGATGCAACCCAAACCACTAGTTACTTCTTTTGTTTTGTTATCTAGTATATTGGGGCCAATCTTGAAGTAAAAAATGTGCCTATTTCCCCTAAAATTGTTATAGATGCATCCACATTTACATAAAATGGGATCTTCTAATATGGAAATTGTAGAATTAGTGTGCTTTATAATTTCTCTTTGAACACTTCAAACACCTCCTATCATGTTTTTGTCTATAAAAATGGCCCCTCCTCCTTTAATTACTCTTCAAAGAGCCATGAATTGTGTGTATAATTTTGAACAAACTCATATTATCCATAATGTCCCAAAAAATATGTGCACATCCTTCTATATGAACAACACATATAGTTCTGATATCATTGCAATTTTGCAAGACCAACTAACATGCCTTCCTTACATATGCCATGTCCTAAAAATGTGCTAAACACTATAATAAATATGCATTTGTTTAGATTCAATGACATCTAAATTTGTTTACATATTTAAAAAATTAAACATAAGTTTACATAGTGATATTTTACTAGTCTATATATAGTCTAGTCATCTAAGTAGACTTTCAATTTTTTGTGTATGAATTCTCTAAATTATTATTCCACCATGCATGTGAACACAATTAAGGCAATATTGAAACCAAATGACATCACAATGTTTGCGAATGACCCCCATTTTATCTTGAATGTATTATTTAATTTATCCTCATCCGAAATTTGCACTTGATGATGCCCTGAAAATCAATGAGTGAAGATGTATGTCTTGCATCCAGCTACTCCCTTCAACACTTCCTCTATGAATAGTGTTGGTAATGGATATTGAAAAAATGTGTCATTCAATACCTAGTACTCAACACATAGTCTAATTATCCCTTCATAAAATATCCATTCATTTTTTATGTTTATGACCATTGGACTCATCGAATAAGACTCTTCCATTGTATATATCAAATCAGCTTTGAGCATTTTATCAATCTCTTCCTTCACCCTTACTCAAAATTTTGGGTTTATCCTATATGACCTCTTCTTCACTATTTTTTCACCTCATGTATCTTGATGGTTATCTCTCCAAAGGATTCATGCAATAAAGTAATATCATGATAGTTCTTAGGGAATAGATCTTTGAACTTCCTTATCGATTTGATGATGCACAAAACTTCTATATACATCCAATAATCCCCAAGTGTATCCATTCTTGGCTCTTCTTGAATTCCCATATTTAGATACTTCATGCACAAAGGTTTATTATAAAACTTTTATTCTTTATTACGTACATCTTCCATTACTCTCTCCCTATTATTATTTTCTACCTTCAAGTGATCTATTTCATCTTCATAATATTTATCCCTGCCGACCTTACAAAGGTCCTTTACCTCACTTGGATTTTAACCATAGGCATATTAAAAGTCTTGTACATAACTTACACCGTTCTCTTTAATATTGTTTTAACATTAACCCTCTTCATAAAAATTAGCACATCCATAATCTCATGCATGGTTTATATCCCTGAACCTATCCTCCATCTGCACATCATTCTTGAACACAACTGCATACATCAATTTCAATGACACATTCAATTTTTAATCCTTATAATAGAATTATTAAGTACTTAGGAATTCCTCCTTTACTCCTTCCCAATCCATATTTTATCTATTTATGTCACTTATCAGATACCATGTATGTTCCCACATATTCAAAGTGGTAAAAAATGCATGAGCCAAAAAACATATCATAAGGAAGGCCTCATGGGAGGTCCAAGTCTTCTCACACTTGTCAAAGTTCTTTGTAGAATATGTATCCCTTGAGAACACTTGTAACACTTTATTATAATTATTGCACTTGAATCTCATGTAGAAAGTTGCCTTGCACTCTTACCAACTAGAAAGATAATGTTTATGTGTCTCTCATTATCATGTAGGAACAATATGCAATGTATGAATGAACATATATAAATTTTCTCCCTCTTTAGGTAAGCATGCTTTCATATCATTTGTAATTTATCCCAAAATATTGAATAAGTTTTCCCAATTGACCCTTACTCAATTTTTAAACCTTCCTTGATGCTTGTGTCATTTTTTTTACCCATTTGTTGGTCATCCTTTTGATCATCATAGGTCTTACTTTTATAGATCTGAAACTGAATATCCCACTTCTAACAAAGCTAGCATATTTTGTCTTTACATACAGACATGTTTCCCTAGTTAATTCTTACTCCTTTTACACCCATATTATTTAGGTGTGGATAGTGGTATCTTACATAGATGTTCCTCTCTTCCATATTAGAACCTCATAATCTCTTGGGTCTAAGTATTTATTTCCCTACATGGTGATATTGTATATGTGATTGATCTCTTCATCTATTTATGTGTTTTCAACATATAATGGACCATGTGCTCTATATAAGGGAATTACCACACTCTATCATTATCAAAGCTCATATAACATTGTTTAAAACACATGTCTGTTATGTTATCATATCACCCTAACCTTCACAAAAAATTTGGGTTTCAATATGCTTCTACAACCTCAATCACTTTGAAGTTAGCCTTAAACTGCACCCAAAATCATGATCTCTATTCCCTATAAGAGTCCCAATGGTCTTAAGCACAAATTATTCTCCATGAAGAATAGATTTTTCAAAGGTTAGAGCCTATGAATTCCCATCATAATCCAAACATCCTTAGTCAAAATGTTTTGTTTTGTCCCTATATCAATTATAATGTTGGTCAACTCCCAATCATTGATATAAGATTAAATGGAAAAATCTTGATCATATTAATTATTCTTCACAAAATGAACCTCTTTCATTTCTCCTTAGAATCAATCAATGAATCCCCCATACTATATATGAATTGATTCCTCAATCATGGAAACATAACTCAAATATTTAACAAAGATAAAATATTTATTACTTCATGCATCTCCTTTGAGCTTAGACCCTTATTTTTTCTCTCCCTTGTCATTGCATTTTACTCTTTAGTCATTTGAAAGGCACCTTATATATTTTAAATTATATCCATTACTATTGTTAGTATTTGTTTATCACCATTGACATATAAGTGGTCCATTATGATTTATCTTGACTTGTGCTAAATAGTTTCTTTTTATGGAACATGCACTCTCATTGCATTTATGTCCACTCTGCCCCTTGTGGTATGATTACCTTTGGACATGCACGTATTGTTTAAGCATTATTTTTCATCACAAAAATTCATTGATGCTACACAACCCTTATCTTATTGTGATCTTTTATTTCATCTCCTTTTACAAGATATTTTGATGTATAACGAAGCATTATTCAAATTTGTGCCCTTACCCACAATGAGTGCATCTTAGTAACTTTTAACATTCCCATTGATAATGAGCAATGGATTTACATTTGAAACATGATAAATAATGTATAGTCCCACTTATTTTTCCACCTAATCATCTATAGGATCTCCCAACATAAGGGTAAGTGCATAAAGTTAGGGGATAAAAAGTGGCCTACCCGTGGACATAATTTTTCTAAAATTTTAGAAATTTTAACTTCTATAGATAATTTGAGATATCTAAACTCCAAATTTGAAGATGGTGTTAAAACATGAAATGTATAATTTTGAGTCTAATTTCCAAAACACTAATTTTTAAAAAAAATGGTTAAGTATAACTAGGTCAAACATCTAAAATTTGAAATGGAACTCTAATTTTTTTAGAAAACATAGTAGATAGACGACCATGACGCGCACCATTTTTTGAGAAGTGTTTAATATTATTTGAAACACTTTGGGAAAATTTAGATAAAATATTTTAGAACTTCACCTATATATATATTTTCAATGAATGCTTTTTTAAAAATGAATTTTACATGTAACTAGATCCTAAAAATTGACAAAGAATTGGATAGTCGTCTGTGAGTCAGGCCTAACTACCTCAAAAAAAAAGAAAATCAATTTTTTTTTAATGTGTGTATAATTAAACATAATACATCACTGTATAATTTGTTTTTCACTTGGATCAATGAAACACAAATTACATGAACATGTATATCCATGTATGATTGTGATATATAGTGGCCTAAAAAAGGCATAGTTAGAAATATATATAGTTTGAAACCTCAAATTAGTCAAAAAAATATAAGAATCATATTTTTGGAAAGAGGAGAGTATGCTCGTCATGATGTTATTGATTTTTTGAATTTTTACATTGAAATTCTTAGTGTATTTGGTAATTAAAGTTGAAATTTGTTGTTTATTTTCATACCTTTATATACTCGACTGTACATTGATAGTCAAAGCTTTTGGATCGAGAATCCAAGCCACTCCAGAGCCAAAAGGTGTGGGAATTGAATTCAAATTTAAATATCATGATTGTGCTATATATTCTAAAAATCTTAAACTTAAATAGGAGCCAATCTACCGAGTAGTCTTAAGATTGTTGTTGTCTAATATGACCTGTGCTATCAAATCCCTAATTGACATTATATTGAAGGAATTCCTTGAATTGGGACCCATTACTCTTAATTTTAAATATGAAACTGAAGAAAATACTCAATTGATTAAATATGATGTGCAATTAGGGAAAAATATTCACAATGGACAAATTAGATGGACATAATTCATTGATGGGGTGAAAAATGCCTCAATTGATATTCTAGGTAGAAGCAATTAATTACATAGGACTTAGTTGTCCTCAATTGTGTATAGTATTGAAAAAAATATCAATTGATTTAACATGGTATAATTAAATCCCCAAATGACATTATATGGATGTAATTCCTTGCTTGGGAATTGAGTGGCCCCAACTGCATATCATATTGAACCTAAATACTCAATTAGTTCAATATGGTGTGCAATCAGGGCTAATGGAACCCAACTTGAACATTATATGGACAAAATTACTTTCATGGGGCTTAGTTTCCCCCAATTATGTATATAAGATAAAATTAAATGCATGATTAGCTAGATATAGTTTACAATCGGGGCCAATGAAGTTGTAATTGACATTAGATGTATTCAATTACTTGTATGATCCTTGGTTGGACATAATTGCATATTCAATTGAACTAAATACTTGATTGATTCAACATGTTATGTATTTGGGACTAATAGGGCCCCCCGTTGACAGTAGAAGGATGAAATTTATTACATAAGCCATGTTTAGACTAAATTTCATATATCATATTGAACCATTATATTTTTTTAGTTGAATTTGGTGCACAATCAGAATCTCTATTGTTATTAAAGATGGATCTATAATTCCTTATAGAGGGTTCAATTGGTCATGATTTCATATCAAATTCATGATAACACTCAATTATTTGAATAAGGTGTGCAATTAGGGCCCTAATTAAAATTATGTTGACACAATTCCTTGGGCAAGCCTTGATTGGCCCCAATTAAGTATCATCTAGAACCAAATACTTAATTGGTTCAATATGGTATGCAATAAAGGCCAAGTTAAGCCCCAATTTCCATTATATATGAATGTAATTCATTGCACATGACTCCTTTGGACGAAATTTCATATCAAATTGAAAAAATACTTATATTTTTAATATGGTGAGCACTTGGATCCCCAACTAATATAATATGAATAAAATTCCTTACATTGAGGCTCAGTAGTCCCCTGGGATCAATTTAGCCCCAATTAACATCATTTATGTATAATAAGAACTAGGTTCACAGGGATGAAGTTGGTTAAAATTGTATCAGTCATTACCATAATTAACTTTGTAGGCTCAATATGTGATGATGTGGGGGATAATTGATCCCAAATTCACATTTTTTACTCATAGATCTACATTTAAGGAGCTCAAATTTGCCCCAATCACCATCACAATTGCACTTTATATACCCTAAAACCTATACCCTAAGCCCTAATCCCTAAATTTCTTAATCCCTAAAATCTGTTTACTATAAATATAAACTCTTTAAACTTTTAACCAATCATTTTAGCCTAAATTAACATCATTTAGTCTAAGAATTAAGTTCACAGGGCTCAATTTGGCCTAAATCACACTACTGATTGACCCATTTGACTAATTCACTCAATTTGCACATGTGACATGACATTTATGGTATAATGACAACCCAAAAACACATTCTATAGTCACAAATGGGTCTAAGTGATTCAAATTATCCTCAATTATGTTTTTGATTGACCCTGTGTACCCTAAAACATATATATACATTAAAATCTATAAGGGTTGTAAACCATAAACCCTAAACACTATAACCTAAATTGTAAACCATTTACTTTACAGGTATTTACCAACTTTAATTTAGTCCCAATTAACTTCCTTTATAGTAATAATCTGGTTTGAACACATGGCATATCTAGTGACTAGACAGTAATATACATGTCCTTTACCTAAACCTTATGCCCTAATCCCTAATGATCCCTAAAACATTCAAATTATAAGCCCTAAGCCCTAATGCCCACTACGCATCACAAACATACATGCCTTATGATATAACTAATTTTATCATGAGTGTCATAATTTATTAACTTTTTAAACCTATGGCTAAAGCCTTTGGAGTACCAATATTGCTCTATGCATCTATTCAGTAAATTGGGGTTATTTCAAGCCCCTCCAACCTAATTAACTAAAAAGGAGAGGTAGTTGATTCTTTTAATCAAGAAGGCTTTTGAGGCCAATTTGAGAGTCTTCAATAACAAGATATGATTTGGGTCAAAATCAAAAGATCGATCTTCTATCATGAATTGATCTAATTAGTCAATTTGTATAATTCCCTATGTGATCTGGGCAAAATTGAGCCCCTAAACGAAATTTATGGCTCAATTGATTGTATAACATGTGCATGGCATAATTGTCCCTAATTTTATCAAAAATGTGTAAACATGAAGGTAATCAAGTCATAAATATGTGTCACAAGTAGCTCAAATTTTCTTTAATTACCTTAGTGATTAGACCCTATATCTGATATCTTAAACCCTAAGTTACCTTGTACCATTTAAATTTAACTCCAAACCCTATACCATTTACATTAAACCCTAATCCATAAGCCCTAAACCCCAAACTCTTTAAAGTATAAACCCTAAATCAATTAATTTAACCCTAATTAACATCCTTTATATATATATATATATATATAAAGAAGTAGAATCACAAGGATGAGTTTGGTTAAAATTGCATCACTCATTACCATAATTGAATTCGTAGGCTCAATCTAAGATGATGTGGGGGATAATTGTCCCAAATTCACAATATATAATCACAAATATAGGTTCAAGGCTCCCAAATTTGCCCTAATTGCCTACACAATTATATAAATGTACCCTAAAACCTATACCCTAAGCCCTAATCCTTAAAAGTTTCTTAATCCTTAAAATCTAAACTATTTAAACCTTGAACCAATCATTTTAGCCTAAATTAACATCATTTAGATTAAAAATTAAGTTCATAGGTCTGAGTTTGGCCTAAATTACACAATTGATTGACCCATTTGACTAATTCACTCAATCTACACATGTGACATGACATCCATGGTATAATGACAACCCAAAAATGCATTCTATAGTCGCAAATGGGTCCAAGTGATTCAAATTTTCCTCAATTATCTTTGAAATTGACCCTATGTAACCTAAACCATGTATATATATTAAAACCTAGAAGGCCCATAAACCATAAACCTTAACCACTATACCCTAAATTGTAAACCATTTACTTTATAGGTATTTACCAACTTTAATTTAGTCCTAATTAACTTCCTTTCTAGTAAGAATCTGGTTTGAACACATGGCACATCTAGTGATTAGACATTAATATACATGTCCTTAAACCTAAACCCTATACCCTAATCCCTAATGATCCCTAAAACATGTAAATTGTAAGCCATATGCCCTAATATCCACTACGCATCACAAACATACATGCCTTAAAATATAACTGATTTTATCATGAGATGTCATAATTTATGCACTTTTTAAACCTATGGCTAAAGCCTTTGGAGTACCAATCTAGCTCTATGCATTTGTTCAATAAATTAGGGCTATTTTGAGCCCATTCAACCTAATTAACCAAAGATGAGGAGAGGTAGTTGATTATTATAATTGAGGAGGCATTTGAGGCCAATTTGAGGGTATTTAATAGCAAGATATGATTTGGGGCAAAGTCAAAATATCGATCTTCTATCATGAATTGATCCAATTAGTCAATTTGTACAATTCCTTGTGTGATCTGGGCAAAATTAAGCACCTAAACCAAATTTATGGCTCAATTGATTGTATAACATGTACATGGCATAATTGACCCTACTTTTCTCATAAATGTGCAAACATGAAGGTAATCAAGTCATAAATATGTGTCACAAGTAGCTCAAATGTTCTTCAATTATCTTAGTGATAAGACCACATTACCACAATTGACTTCTTAGGCTTAATCTACGATGATGTGGGGGATAATTGATCCCAAATTCACATTCTATAATCATAGATATAGGTTCAAGGCTCCTAAATTTTCCCCAACTGCCTACACGATTATATAAATGTACCCTAAAACCTATACCCTAAGCCTTAATCCTTAAAACTTTCTTAATCCCTAAACTCTAAACCACAAATATAAACTTTTTAAACCTTGAACCAATCATTTTAGCCTAGAAATTAACATCATTTTTAGACTAAGAATTAAGTTCACAAGGCTCAATTTGTCCTAAATCACATGACTGATTGACCTATTTAACTAATTCACTCAATCTGCATGTGTGACATCTAGGGTATAATGGCAACCCCAAAACACATTTTATTATTAATGACTTATTAATATTTTTTGGGGCTTCAACGTGCTTAGAGCTTCTTTCTCCAAGTATTAGGAAAGGTCCCTGTAGTTGTGCATCTTCACTTTGGACCTTAATTACAATCACTAATTCTTAAAACATATATTATAATCCCTTATCCATAAACACTATGCACTAATTTATCTTAATCCCCAATCCCTAATCCCTTATCTAAATTAAGTATAATGCGATCATGTTATTTAATAATGCAATCACATTATTGTTAACATAGGCAATACTCACTCCTCATTGCCAATTGCCATAACTTATATCGATAATAACGTGATCATGTTAAATTTGATATTAGCTTCTCATTGGGTTGGGTGTGTTGGGACCTTGTGAAAAGAATAATGTGATTTCATTATTTAGTAATGCAATCATGCTATTGTCGTATTATCTTCCCAATGGGCTGGGTGTCTTGGGATCTTGTGGAAAGCATAACACAATCGCATTATTTAGTAACATGATCACGCTATATAATGTGATCATGTTATTATTATTTTAGTGATATGCTTACTTATCAATGACTATTTTTAGCCTAGATTAAGACTTTTATCCATATAAGCATTTTGTGAGATTTACATACCTGTGTACTTGACCCCACCTTTGAAAAGTTATCAATTATCCCTTCTAATGGGTTTCGGATCACAATCAAAGAGGAAGAGGAAGTTGTTGAAGAATAAAACATCAGAGTAATTAGAATATTTCAAAGAGAAGCACAAGCTACTAATGCAAAAAGTTTATGGTAAACAAGGTACAAACCCTAATCTTGATGAACCAATTATCATAGCTAATGAGCCAATTGATGATAATGAATTAAGCAATGATAAAATTGACTATATTCAATTTAATAATGTTGAAATTGACTATAATGAAATGAATAATAATGAAATTGAAAATAGTGAATTAGTTAATGTTGGAAGTTCACATTTAAAATTCCAAGTTTTTTATTTTATTGATGATGAGTCTATGTATGATGCTTCACCCCCCATAAATGAAGAAAATTTGATGGAAACAAATAATGATGAAATTAACCATCAAAAAAAATTCATGGAAACATATTATGAATAAATTAACAATGAAGAATTTAATGTCATCCCACCTCTAAACAATGAAAGTAATAACTATTTTGAAACACTCTCTCAACAAATTCCACCATTACCAACACCTCCAAAAATTGTGTGTAGAAAAGGCAAGTACTTAATTGAAGTCGATGAAAATATTTTAAAACTAATGCATAATAAAATGTCTGATCTCCAGTCAAGAATACTGGATCAAAAAATTTGGGATATCTTCTTTCATAATTTGTAGTATGATAGTGAAAGAGGTCAATTATTTGTTTCATTGATAAAATTGATTAAGATGATACCAATAATGTACACATTAGGTCTAATAACATCTAACATGGATGATGAAAATGATGAAATTATTGAAAATCTACAGGATGCATATCATATGGTAGGCCCAAAATCATGCACCAAAGATTTTAATGATGCCTGACGTATACTTACAACTTGTGCAGTAAGTGACATAATAATGAAAAAAAGAATGATTTCAAAAACAAGCCGAACACTTCATATAAATAGAAAAATAATAGGGAAAGTAATTGAAAGACTGAAAGACTTAATGAACTTAATATTGATGAGCTTTGGGCATTCTCTGGTATATTTCCATGAAAGGACAAGGTTCTATCTGATACTCTCAAAGAGTTACTTAATCAATTTTGGAAAGACAATACAAGAGTTTCACCCAATACAAGAGATGTTGTGAAAAGAAGAGTTGGTTCTTGTAATCGTAAACCACATCCAAAACATTTATTAGATATGACTCAAACACAATTGTACTCTAAATTTTTGTAAAAACATCCACAAATTTAAATTTGTCAAAGATATTTTGAGATGGCAAAACCTTTTTATGTTAAAATAAATCACACATGCACCACTTCTTGTTGTAGGCAACATGTTGATTTTTTAATGCACTATGGTGTTTTTCACTATATTCATTGCATTTTGCATACTAACATTTTATAAGAGTGTGGCATTGAATTGCCACCAAAATCAGCCAGGGAATTTATTCCAACTATATTCTGTAAAAGACCGGATGGGCAATTATTATACAACAAATCATGTTTAAATGGAAATTAAAACATTTGTGGTGAATTACCAAATTTAAAAAAATGTATCCATAAGGAGAGTACAAGTGCAATTGGACAGGAATTAGTTGTTTTAAGCAAATATAAATTAGTGACTTATCAAGTACAAGATAGTAAAGAATCTAAAAGGTGTGAGTTTGCTACAAAAAAGATACCTATTTTGGAGTTTGGTCAAATTTAGGGAGAAGATTGTTTATGACTACGTAAGGCACACACATAAGGATAGATGGTTAGATGAACATTTCAAGATATGCAAAGATACATTCCCACTTGGTTTCATTATTTCAATAGTTGATTTTGTAGATAATTACACATTCAAACCCCAAATGAAAGTTTAATCTCAATATTAAAACTCATCACAAGTTACCATATTCATGAATATAACATTCATGCATGCACCTAATAATACAGAGTAACAACAAAAAATATTAAGGGAGTACCATTTTTATATCAGTGATGATAGATCACATTGTTCAGAGTATGTGAAAGGTTGTTTTCAGAAGTTCCATGAACAGTTGAGTTAGAGGAACATTACTTTAGATCAACATTACATTTAGTCAGACAATTGCACATCACAATTCAAAAATGCACGGATGTTTTATTGGTTGAGCAGGATACACGTTACCATAGGTTTAGAACACATTTGGAGTTTCATCGAGGCTATCCATGGTAAAGGGTAACATGATGGTGCTAGAGCATGTGTAAAAAGAGCTATTGCAAGGGAGGAGTTGAAATTTGAAGAGGGTGTTCATTTAACAGATGCAAAAACTGTGGTTGAATTGTGTAATAAGAACATGTGTCATGATGCTCAATCAAATTCTATTGTTCATCGACATTTTTGGTTAATAGTTGAAGAACACTTGGCAAAGTATGAGGATTGTATGACTTTAATGGGTTCAAGTGACCTCCACTCATTTCATAGCTCAAATGCAAGTTATTGGACTATTCATATAAGACACTTGGCATGTTTATGTTCTACATGCGTGGACTCTGTTTGGAATGAGTGTGAGACACAAGAGTGGCTGGATGATTAGATTTCCAAACCTCTAATTCTAATCAACACAAATCAGGTTTCAATAACATTGCAACTTATAGATATGACATTATCAAATGACTTTGACCATATATATTATCTAGTGCAACTAGGTAGAATATTTTTCATTATGTATAATTTATTCTCATTATTTATATATCTTCATATTGTCACTAAAAATGAGGATAATAAAGAAGGCAATGATTACTACTTGTGTCAGTGTGTAGAGAGAAAGAAGAAATTAACTTCCCCAGTTACATATGGAGAAAACATTGACTATCCCATTGAGTCAGTGGTAGTCACTGGAACTTGGTTTTGATGATATCCTACAAAAAATTCAAATCAATGGTTATTTGAAGAGTTTGAAATGCATAAGAAGATACTACACTATTCAAATTTGATTCTTGCAACAAATATTTAGTTACAAAAATATCATAGAAGGCCATTAAACAAGAAACTATGGAAGGTTTGGGAGTCAGATCAAGAAGCTATTCTTGATACTATCAAGGTTAGAGCAGATCCTAGTGGTTCGTTAGATTGAAATACTAAGGTATGTTGACTTTTCAAATGTATATGTAATCAATTTTACCAAATGTTTTTTTTCTAGGTAGTACATATATAAATTTCATTTTTAATTGCTTACTAACAATTTTTTGTAGGTTAGTGGTGCAGATAAGCTTCCACCTTCACATGGTTGGCACTATCAGTAAAGAATTCTATATTCTTGAAGCTAAGAGAAGCTTAAGTTTTATGTGCATTTACTTCAGGGTGAGATTAGAGGGATTAAGGAGGTACGTGAGGGATCTAAAGGTTCATAGAAATGAATTATAATTTTTGTTTTATGCATGTTTGAACTTAGGCTAAAAATTTTAAATTTTTCTTGTATTAGAAAGGGTGTTCTTAAAGCTAGAATGGGAGGTGGGTTTATTGATCAATCCCAATAGGAGGCCAAGAACCTGGTCCTAGGTTATCCACCCAACAGATGTGTTGGTGGTGATAGTTTTCACCCATGAAGCATTGGAACTAGAGTTCTACAAGCACAACTTGAACATTGACAATAATTGTTGTTAGTGCTTCCACTCTCTATAATGGTAGTGAAAATGCACTTCTAGGTGGATTCAAATGTTGTGGCAGCACAATAACATTTAATTTGGATGTGATTAAAGTGATAGATTCATAGTTGTAGGTCATGGAGGTAGAAATGCTAGTTGGAACTTGAGAAGTTGTTTGTTTACTAACAAAAACTTGCATTTTTGGACCCATCATTGCAACTTGTCTAATGGATTAATATCAAATCTACCACCCAAGTGCTCCAAGGTGCCATTAGAGGGATTAAGGAGGTATGTTATGCATGTTTAAACATAGGCTAAAAAATTGTATTTTTCTTGTATTGAGAAGGGTGTTCTTAAGGTTGGAATGGGTGGTGGGTTTGTCAATTGAGCCTGATAGGAGGCCAAGAACCTATCCTAGAGGTTATCTACCCCCTAGATGTGTTTCAAGTGTCAGTTTTCACCCATGAATCATCGAAACTAGAGTTTTGTAACCACAACTTGAACTTTGACAACATTTGTTGTCAGTTTTTTGGCTCTTTGAAATAGTAGTGAAAATGTACTTTCGAGTGGATTCAAACATTGTGGTGTCACAATAACATGTAATTTATCTATGTAGATGTGATAAAAGTGATAGATTCATAGGTGGGGGTCCTAGAGGTATAAATTCCAGTTGGATCTCGATAAGTTACTTGTTCACTAATAAAAACTATTATTTTTAGACCCATCACTGTAACTTGTCTAATGGATTGATCTCAAAGCTTCCACTCAAGTGATATAGGGTGAAATTAGAGGGATTAAAAAGGTATGTGAGGGATCTAATGGTTTTTAGAAATGAATTATAGTTTTTTTTTATGAATGTATGAATTTAGGCTAAAAATTTACTTTTTTATTATATTGGGAAAGGTGTTCTTGAGGCTGAAATAGGTGGTGGGTTTATCGATCGGGCTTAACAAGAGGGCAAGAACCTAGTACTAAAGGTTATCTACCCCCCATACATGTTGGTAATGTTAGTTTTCACCCATGAAGCATCAAAACTAGAGTTCTGCAACCACAACTTGAACTTTGACAACATTTGTTGTCAACGTTTCCACTCTCTGGAATGGTTGTGAAAATGCACTTTCAAGTGGATTCAAATGTTGTGGTGGCACAATAACATGTAATTTGTCTATTTAGATGTGATCAAAGTGATAGATTCATAGGTGGAGGTCCCAAAGGTATAAATACCAGTTGGCTCTTGAGAAGTTGATTGTTTATTGATAAAAACTTGCATTTTTGGACTTGTCACTGTAACTTGTCTAACAGATTGATATCGAAGATTCCACCTGAGTGATTTAGGATGTGATTATAAATATTAATGAGGTACATGAGGGATCTGATGGTTCATGAAAATGACTTACATTTTTTGTTACATGTTTGAATTTAGGCTAAAAATTTGCATTTTTCTTGTATTGGGAAGGGTGTTCTTGAGGCCAGATAGGTGGTGGGTTTGTCGATCAGGCCTAAGGGGAGGACAAGAGCCTAGTCCTAGAGGTTATCCACCCCCAAAAACATGTTTTCAATGTCATTTTTCATCCATGAAGCATTGAAACTAGAGTTTTACAACCATAACTTAAACTTTGACAACATTTGTTGTCAATTTTTTGCTCTCTAAAATGGTAGTGAAAATGCACTTCTGGGTGGATTCAAACGTCATGGAAATGTAATAACATGTAATTTGTCTATCTAGATGTGATCAAAGTAATATATTAATAGGTGGAGGTCCCGGAGGTATAAATGCTATTTGGAGCTTGAGAAGTTGTTTGTTCACTGACAAAAACTTTTATTTTTGGACCTGTCACTGTAACTTGTCTAATAGACTGATCTCGAAGCTTCCACCCAAGTGTTCTAAGGTGTGACTAGAGTGATTAATGAGGTATGCAAGGGATCTAATGGTTCATATAAATGGATTATAGTTTTTTTCTATGCATGTTTAAACTTAGGCTAAAAAATTACATTTTTCTTGTATTGGGAAGGGTGTTCTTGAGGTCAGAATGGGTGGTGGGTTTGTCAATTAGGCCTGACAGGAGACCAAGAAACTGGTCCTAGAGGTTATCCACCCCCCAAAATGTGTTGGTGATGTCATTTTTTACCCATGAAGCATCAGAACCAAATTTATGCAACCACAACTTGAACTCTGACAACTTTGACAACTTTGACACTTTTGACAACTTTGACAATATTGACAACTTTGACAACTTAAAGTAGAGACCTATAATCTTAATGATTAATTGATCTATTCACCTATTGACATCTTTGACAACTTTGATAATTTTGATAGCTTTGATAACTTTGACAATTTTTAAAAAATTTACAACTTTGATAACTTTGACATATTGAACTATTGACCTATTAACCTTTAGAACAAAGAAACCCTACCTATAACCTATTTTGGGTTAACAGTCAGTTTTGGTTTTATAAACTCACATTCCATTTGAGGTAGATGGTAAAGAGTATGAGTATTCAATCTTTCCTTCTCTTGAGTTATGTGGATAATTTCGAGATTAAATACATATGAAGAGTTAGAGTAATCTTGTTATAACATATAGATGGATAAGAGTTTGTAATTTTCACTTTAATCATAGTTCTTTCCCATTTAAAGTCCACAGGACCCTAAACTCAGAATTCTATATACTATAATCTTTGTATTGAATCTTGTCTTTGATTCAAAAAGTGATAGAGAAGGGTTTATAATGGTTATAAAATGTGGTGATAAAATTATTTTTGGATATATATTCCTTTGACGTTGAAAAAACTAGAGACCCTGCATAACTGTGTTTCTAACATACAAAATACAATGTTGAATGATTGGGATTTATTGTTTACGAATGCCCTGAGGGTTGTGAGAACTTTCTCATTGAAGGAAAAAGTTGTAATAATGTTAGACAGACCTAATCCAAGCATTAGATCATCTTGAAAGTCTTGGTTGGACATTATATGCAATTATT
This sequence comes from Torreya grandis, assembly GCA_037957365.1. Taxonomy (NCBI): domain Eukaryota; kingdom Viridiplantae; phylum Streptophyta; class Pinopsida; order Cupressales; family Taxaceae; genus Torreya; species Torreya grandis. The sequence goes on along the minus strand of JARHVA010000093.1, from coordinate 7,418,050 downwards.
TATAGTCTCAGTGTATACAGTTGCTACAAACCCTAACTTTTAGGGTTTTGACCATAAGAAGAGATTCAACCATTCAAAATTCCTAAAAATTTGTAATCTAGTGTGTCTTAGGGTCCATTAAGTGAATAAAGTGATTTCATACTTTTACCTTTTATATTTCATAATGTACTACCCTGTAAGTAGTCAACTAGCCTAAGAGACCTAGTGAGAAAGAGGCTAAAGAAGAAAGTTGAACTTAGGGGAAGAGTTGAGGACCAAAATTGATTAAAAAGTAGGATTGGATAAAAGGGTGGTAAAATATAGTTTTTTTTTGCTTGAAGTGTCTCCATAATGGTCAAACCTTGGAGCTTTGTGCATTTCAAGGGCTAATTGAAATGTCAAGTAAGCCTAGAGGTACAAGATTTTGCAAAGGATCCTAACCCAAGATTTTATGTGAGGTAATGGAATGGAAAAGGGTTGTCAAAAAACTAATTAGTTTTCCTTGAAGAGTTTATGTACGGAATATAACATGAGGTTTTCCCTAAACAAGGCTACAAGCCAAAACAAAGGCTAAAGAGAGAAATCTGAGAAAAGTTAAAATATGAAAATACCTTTGATCAAGATCCTGGACACTTGCAAGCTATTGAAAAAGCTCTGAATTAAAAACATGTACAAGAAGTAGGTACAAAGAGAAGAAGGCCATTAAGCCTAAGTGATAAGAGTGTCATTAGTCATTTCCACTACACATAATGAAATTTAAAAAAATATGTAAGATTCAAGATTTATAACATTAAAAGGAATAGTTTTTTAATCCTCATTTATGCATGCGTACAAATTAAATATGAGATATGATATAGATAATAATTTAGAAGATCAAAACAACACTATACAATAACACACAATGAAATAAAAATTGAATATAAATTATATATATCAAGCTGTGATAGGCATACAATATAGGCACATACATGTCCAATGTCAATAATACATAGATTGGGACGTGATAGCCATACAAAAAATTACATCTACCAACATAGTATCTAATGTTGGCTAAATGTCACCTGTGCATATAAAAAACTAAAAATACATAATTGTCATATAAGCATACAAAAAAGTACATCTCATGTGTGTAAGACATCCTATTCATCAAATAGCCTCCCTCTCTTTGCCTTCCTTGAAGAATACTCTCCCTGGAATGCCCTACTAGTAGATGGAGACCCCTCTAATGCCTTAGATTATTCCAAGGTCTGACTGCGGGTCCTATGCTCATAGCTAGCTTACAGCTGAGCCTATTCAAATAAAATAATTATTATGAAATTAACATAAAATACATTCAAATAATTGTTAAGAAATTAATTTTAAACTACAATAAAAATCATTTAAACATGTGTACTTACTGCAAGCTCACAATCCTGCTCAATCTATTTTTCATGCTCAATCAAGTCAATGGTAGGCTCAAATATCCGAATAGGCATCTGAAATATGGGAGGAACATGAGAAGTTACCCCAATCACCATCTGACTGGGACTATCAGTTGTCATAGGATAACCCTACATACACAATACATAAACATAAGTTATATTTATCCCAAGTACACATATACTAAAATTATTAAAATAAGTCTATTTTTACAATTTGAAATTATAAGAACCAATATATACCTTTGTCAGTACCTGTGCAAAAGACATTATAACAATAATGCCTATGTTTGTTTCAACTCATAGAGAGGGATGAATGTCAGTACCAACCATCAATTGTTCATGTAAATAAGGTCAAGCACTTAATTTTATATAAAGTATATAAAATCTTATATATGAAAACCAAATTATCAATAAAATCACTTGTACATATAAAATATTTATCTATATAAGTGCATGAATGCAATAACACATTATAGAAAAGAAGAAGACAAGCTTGCATGTGAAAATACACTTAGATCTAAAATTATAATCCATCTATTGAAGTGTTAGAGCAACAACCTTGTACCAAAACCAAAATTAGAAGATTAAAATTGATAAGTATAAATATACTTGGGTCAAGATATTCAATTTATTCTATATTACATGTTGGACTATATTGGTTCTTGATTTATTACTTGTCTAAAAATAGGGGTTTGACTTAGGTCTGGACCCTCGTAACTAATTCCTTTTGGATGAATTTTAAAGATTAACTTAGAGTATTGAGGGATACTTTAAATTATGTTTTAAAAAGGTGGGCCTATATTTGATGGAGTAGAGTGATGAAGTATGATTGGCTTCATAGGATTATAGAGAAATTAATGACTAATGATTTGGCCACACTATATAGTAGGGATACTCTAGGTTGTGTAGGTGGGGATTATTATCCCATCAAGTAGATTCCCTTGCTTGACCTATTTACCAACTAGGATGTGTCATGAAAAATAGTTTAATTTTCTCACAAGTCCCTTGAGAGTGGACTATCACTTTCAAGGTTGTGATTAGGATATTTAGCTTATCGACTAAAGGTAGGGTTGTGGCCTTGATAGAGGATTATGATATAAGGTTTTTAATTGGGTTTAATACTTTGGTGTATGAGCACATGACCCATACACTCATCATGGGCTAGGTTTACGAGCACATTACCCCTTACCAGTGAGGTTTATAGATTGGGACAGTGGGGGCCATCATGGATTCTATTTGGATAAGTATGCCACCATTGAGAGACTTTTCATGAGCCTTGGACACACTGACAATGATATATTTGGTAGCTCTACTATATTAGGGTATTTTAGGATAGTTTGTGAATGAGGTGGATACTCTACTACCATCGTGGGCAAAATTAGGAGAGTACTAATTGGAGGAGTATATTTAGAAAAATATCCTATGTCTAGGTTGAAATTATGGTAGGATGCCAACATTAAGTACAACCACCACCATAATATGTAGATAATTAGATGTAGAAGAAAGCATAGTATAGAGGGTGAGGAGATGAATTTTAGGAGAAACAAGGGCTAGCATACACTTGTTAGAGAGGAACCAACATGATAGGAGGAGAATGCTAAGATGAGGTCCAATTAGGAATTATACCTAGACTAACATAAATTTACCCAAATAAAGTAGTGAGTTGATTTATTTTTAGTTACTTTCTATGTTACTTTTTAATTTATTACTCAATTATTGTTTCTTTATGTGACTGGAGATCTAATGTCTTCTCTTGTTATATGGTTTTAGAGTGAATCACTTAGTGGTGGAACATGATCAAAGAAAATTTGGTTAGGATTTTTTAGGTGAGGATTATTTGAGCCTCTATAATATTTTGGTGGATGTGGTTCTCCATGTGTGAATAATAAATCATACATATGTTTTTCTCCCTACTTATCATACATATACATGGAGTTCCCTCATAATAAGAGAGAGATAGTTGACCTCGAGGAAAATGTGGCTGGTTTAGAGTCTCAAGTGAAGACTCTCAATGAGATCATTAGGTCTAGGGGAATTTAGGCTCAATATAGCCAAAAAATAGTGGGAGGTATATCACCCACATAGGTATAATCAAGAGACACACAATTAAAAAAATTGTATCCCACATCACTCATCAACATGTATATGTAAACAACTATACTCATAACAAATGCAAAGATAAAAACATATATGTAAACATTTTTTACCTCTATATATGTAAATGGTGTCATCCTAAAAGAGGTAGATGCAATCATGGATGGCCCAAAAACTAGATTTGAAAGTGAAAACAATGATTGCAATAAATCGAATGATGTAATTACTGGCTATGACGATGATGGAACCATCACCTCTTGCAACATAAAAAATTACATATATATTATATTAAAATTTTATGTAAATTAATTTTTATATTAGAAATTAAATTTGTAATTATAACTTAAATTTAACATGACATTTATATAAAATACACCTACATCTATGTGGTGATTGATGTTTGCTTGCCAAATGTGCATGCTAAAAACTCATTACTCATAAGAATACGATCTAAGACATCTGAACCACCAATGCCATCATCACCATAAGGTCCCATACACATATCTCCACATGAACTATAAGGGTGGGGTCAAGGTTGGGTAGCTTATGGCATATCTATAGCATCAATTTGTGAAAGCCTACTCATATATTGAACAAGTGTATCAGTGAGTAAACTAAGAGTATGAAGAGTGTCTACTTCCATGACCTGCTAAACTACAAATGGGATCTCAGGCTTAAGAGACTTTTGGATATGAATATATGTAGGCTGATTAGGTACATGATGTGTACCTGATCGTTCTTATGCAGAACCTTTTCCTTGGCCTTGAAACTCACTAAAATCAAAATAATTGAAAATCTAGTTGAGGACAAACTCACAATAGAGTTTCCTCAAAAAATATAAAGGGACCTCATGGTTGTTACATGGTGGATATTCAAAGACCATCCACCATCGATCACAAAAATTGGTTATGATTAAGTTATGTACACAATGATGAATAGGAAAATGTTTGACAGTTATGAGAAAGGGGGGCATTGGTGGCTGGGTCGATGAATATGGTGCAAATGTCAGCTTTTGAAATTTCCAAATTTTTGACCTGAAGGCATGACAACTTGTCATCATAATAGGCCCTAAATTAATATTTATATGAGATCCATTGATCAATTTAACTTGTTATCGAGTCAATTTGACCTAATAAGGTCTGTGGGGAATCAACTAGCTGAGTGCGATGGGGTTGAATGGGGATCTCTCATTCTATCAATTAGGTATTCAATTTCAAGTTTGTTTCTAACATTATTGTCAATCAAAAAATATTGACTGCCAAGGGGTTTTGGGGAACTATAGGAAAGTTAGGTGGAGGGATAGGAGGAACAACAGGGTTTTGTGTAGGGTTAGGAGGAGGAGCAACTAATGGGTTTTATGGAGGGTTGGGAGGGTTAACAAGATGGGTTGTTAGAAAAAAAAAGTTACAATTAAAAACATGGGTTAAACAATGAAAATTATGAAAAATTAGGATTAAATAGAGAAGAATTTGATGACTTACCTCTCCTACACAGTGGCATCATCGATCAATAGGCCTGTGGAGTGAATCTTGGCACTCCCTAGAACTTGGTTGCACAAAACATGATCACAGAGCAAGAAATGAGGAGGAAATGTGAATACATTTTACATTCAAGTTTCCCAATTTATTTTTTTTGGACATAGGTAACATGATCATGTTAGCATTAATAACATGATCACATTATTGTTTAGTATAATGTGATCATGTTATTTAATAATACGATCATGTTATGGATCGACAGTCTGGAGCCTAGACTTGAATAATGTGATCATGTTAATTAAATAATGTGATCATGTTATTAATTAAAGCAATCACCTTATGGTAAATATCCATGGAATTATCCCCAACTCCATGCACTTACCCATAACATCTCCCTTGTTGAGGTTGTTGAGATCATAGGGATTTTTTGTATGGTTATGATTGAACCATATTCTGTAAAAACCATGTATTTCATCACTAACCCCATAATTTATCATGTCATGCTTGTGTGTGTAATATATTTTACACCACATCACCTTCCCTTGTCTGGACCTTATAGCCAATGCACAAATTTTTCTCTCATGGTGTTTTGAAAACACTTTGCAACATGAAGTATTAATTTACACATTTTTTCACATGTAAATATTATATTTGTGTCCTTTTAAATCATAATTTGTGCACCATAATTACCTCTAGGACTCTTTCACAGTATTTACAGATAGATTTTATAATTGAGTTATCATCCTTGAGATATGTGCCTCAAGAAATGGGTCACCATCGTTGAGTTGTCATCATTATTAAGTGTATGCAGGTCATCAAATTGATCCATAATTTACCCTAATCACATATACTTGGGCTTGAATTTGACATATTTTTCCTTAGTCAAGCATGAATATGCCCTACATCATCTACACTTTCCCCAATTACAAGTGTTTATGGTGTTCTTATGTTGATTTTGGTTTATATGTGTTTTAATGTAGATATTATTTTTGAATTATATAATACATCAATCTTGTACACTTAGAAAATACATATCACAGATGTAATTTCAATTTTTAGACCTTTCACACTGCTAAAAGGCTCACATACACACACTCTCTCTATGCCTAATTACTTATCTTTTAGTCTAACCAATATTATTCTGATGATCTAGACCTTCTATCTTGCCCAAAATATTATAAATTTGCTTACCTTCCATCTCTGTAAGTTCTAGACTTGCACCTATTTTCCAACTACCCAAACACTTGCATCCCAGTCAAATACCTATGTTGATACAAGTTTCCTATCCAAATGTAAGTGTCTAGTACCCTAAAATCATCTAATTTTTAAGTAAAACATATTCTTATGGTCAATCTAAGTGATTTAATGTGAGATATTCTCCAAAGGGATTAATATAAATATAAGATTAATCCCCATTCATTTCTTACCTAGAAAAATACCAATGTAACTTACCAAAAGCACTCAAGTGAGAAAAACTTGGCTATTTTCTCTTATTTCCATATCAATCATAGGGACAACATATCTACAAATTTGAAGTACTGAAAGAGCATTCCATGAGCCATATTTTCCAAGTTACAATCTAGGTCACTATTGTACTTGTTTATCACACATTGCATGATTCACACACAATCCAAAATGTAGGGGTTAAATACATAGGTATGAGGCCCTCTTTAGAGTAGTGGATATGTAGGAGATGCTCATTGATAGAGGCATCTTTAGGGAAACTCAACATTATGTGCCCACTAACCCATTTTTCCCACAACCACTATAAAGATGAAGAACTAGGGTTTTGTCATTTGATAAGAAGTGACAGTCCATGACCTAACTATGAATGCATCAGAGTGAAGGTGACATAAAACCCAAAAACATCAAGGTGGTTGCATCTAATTTTAATAGGTATTATGTACTATATACTTACATCTAAGTTAGATAGTAGCGTAGACGTAACTATCATAGGTCTATGCAAGTATCTACGATAGCATGATTATACTTTCTATCTTTAGCATCTTGGCATAATGAATTTAATATATGTTATATTTGAGTTTCATAAAAAATTGGCCTTCTTTAGAGATAATCTACCATCTTTGTGCCCTAGGCTATATTTACTACTTTAACCTTAGATTCCCCACATTTATATTTTAGGGTTAAACATTTGGTGAGCTCGACCTTAGTGAATGCAAAAAAAATTATCTAGGGATTCCAACCACCTAATGTTTCAGCTGGTTATGATGGTTTTTTTAATTATAAAACTTTACCCTAGGGTTTTCACCTCCTCTAATTACAAAGGATTCATGTGCATACACTTACAAGTCGATTCTTCCTCTATTGGTGAATTTTGGCCTCTTAATAGATCCATTTTAAAATTATTCATAAGGATTTTCTACTTAGGTTTTTATATTAAAAAATTTCTCTCAGATCTATGAAATAAATTCTTGTTTATCAAAATTATTGATTCTTTATTTGAAATATTTTTAGGTTTTACCTGTGAAGCATTCCACATAGTTTGTAATATTTATGATTCATATTAGATAAAATTTAAATTTACTTAAAGGGTTTTCATAACTATGTTGGTATAGACAAAAACCTCTTTTTGTTTGCAAAAATATTATGCAAATTTTATGAATTTAGCATTTTACTTTTTTTAGTTAATTTAGACCTATAGGCCATACACTATACTTTTGTTTCCCTATTTTTCTAGGTTTATCTCATTTCTTATTTCTAAAAAAAAAACATCTCATATTTTCAAAAAATTGAGCCAATAGTCTGAAATCACTACTATATCCTTATTTTATCATGTTGGAATGCTAACATTTGTATGTCTCTTATTTCTTATTCTCATATCATTTTTTAGAACATTTAAAATGGATATAAAGGAGCTTATTCTTCCTCATTACCCTAAGGAGGGTGATATATACCATCCCTCTAACCATGTATATGATATCACTCCTTTAAGGGGTAAGGTATATGGTATATGTATGCATGTTCGATTTAGAAGCACCTAGGGTTTGTGCTTGTGAATCCCTAAAAGATAAAAGCATCCTCATGATAAAGTTAATAGAATAATTATAAAATCAAAATCAATAATTTAGTTCAAATATCACATTATTAAAAAATAGATTCCATATGCCTAAAATACAAAACATGCTAGTGTTAATCATGTATTTGCATCTTCATCTAGCAATGTTGTACCCAACGAGGTTTCTTATCTAAATTCAAAGTTACAAAAAAATGCATCTAAAACAAGTGATTTAAAAATTTACCAAAAGGTTATTAAGAGTCTAAGTGAAATCCTAAGAGAAATGATTTGAGATAAAGTGATCAAATCACCTCCTACACCTCCTATTAGGAAATCTAAATATAATTGTGTATATGATATAATGCATGGGCATCATACAAATTATTGTTTTACATTAAGGAACAAAATACAAAGTCACAAAGGTAATGGTGATCATATCATTGATGCATAAACCAAGAAAACCACTCACATTATGAGTACCTCTCCTAAAACACAAGTTCAAAAATAACAAAAGTGGGTACTAACAAAAAATTCAAAGTAAAAATAGTTTCAAATATCAAATATAGAGTCAGAAAAGGTTCAAAAAGAAAAATCAGATCAAGAAAAGGATAAAAATTTACCTCTCAATAACGATACTCAAATTTCCAAACAATATGGTTTTGGAAAGAAATATTTACAAAACTTTGGTTATCACGGTCAAGGATTGGGAAAACATTCCCATGGTATCACTTATTCTATTTCCATATCTGATCAGAATGACTGTCAAGGCTTGGAATATATTGGAAACAATAATGCAAATCATTTAAAGATGCATTTTTTCAAAGAATAAGAACCTAAAAATGAGAACAAGTCAAAGAATAAAACACAGATAAAAAATGTAACATCACAAAAAGATTCATTGGCACATCAAATATTTAAACAAATATTTATAACAAAGGAAGTTAAAAATAGAGAGATACTTGACAAATCTAATGTTCCTCATGTGGATATAAAGGAGGAAACTATGAGTTCTATTAGAGGTACAATCGTTGAGAGGGGTTTGAATCAGTGAACCCAGATATTTAAATTTCAATTGCAGTCCTTTAAACTATTAACCAATCAACATATATCGACTTGATCAAGTAAAAATAATAAGAGAGCTCATTCATTCAATGTATACACAAGATGAAACACATAACACATAGTTCCTATGGGAAACCCTCATGGGGAATAAAACCCACTCTTAAGCCTACAATACAAATAGACTACTATCTTATAAGAAATTACAAACAAGAGACTAGTCAACTCCTTTAGACCAGCAAACCTTAATCACATCCTCCTGACTAAAGGTATTTAGTGAAACACCTATTTCATAAGGAGAAAATTCCCCTAAGAAAGATCAAATACTTTATACCCTCCTTCAAACATTTCCACCTTAGATCTGATGTCTTTAACACCTGATGATGGATCTTTATTTATCACTCTTCACCTTCACTCTTTCACCCAATACTCCTTGTTGGCCAAAGCACATTACATACTTGTACCAACACACATAGATCAATTAGGACATATCACATATCCTAACTAATCCCACTCTCTGACTCTTCACTCATAAGCACTTCAACATACTTGCAATAATTCTATCACCATAACAACAATCTGACCATGAGATCATTCACACAGACCATACTCTGATTTGCCTCACAAACCAACCTCCAAGCTCACACAAACATCACCTATCATTTTTCTCATACTTTAAATCATAAAACCTACAATATCACTTGTTATGACATATAAATATGACCTACAGGTCATACACATGATCATGAACCAGCTCTACCCATCAACCCATCCATTGGGCACACTTCCTCTCTTTGTTCCTCAACTCTTCACTCTAATCAACTCGCACAAGCCTCTTCTCTCATCTTCAACCTATAAGAGCACTATTTTTACATTAAAATTGTGATGTATAGGTCATACACATAGTCTTTAATCTATTATGCTCATCAACCCAACCATTTGGCACACTCAGTCTCCTCTTTTCTTCGCTTAAATGAATATTATCCACACTCAAGCCTCTACAAATATCTCTCTTAAAGTCTAGAAACCAACACATTTAGTTTTAATATATACAGAGAAATCATGAATTATCAAGTCCAAAATAATCCTTTTCTACCATAATACATGCCTTCACCCTTAAGGCATCTCACATGGGTCACACTTAAGCAAAATCTACTTTTAAATAGGCCTAAGTCACTTTTAGGTCCCATGGAGACCCATTTAGCTCTTTGACACTTGTTCGAACAAACTAAAAACATAGGAACACTTTTCCAACTCATTAACCCATGACACATGATCTATAGGTCTTTATTAAGCATCCATATCCATCACCAATGTCTAGTTCATCAAGAGATATCAAAACAAGCTCAATTACTCTTCTTGGGTCACTTGTAGAATAAGTATGAACACACAATCAACTTTAGAGCTTAATATATTTGTCTGTACACACTTATAAATCTTTAAATCCATATTTACATATTTGCCTTGGATTCCTCTACATATTTTATTTTTACTGCACAATAAAATTCTTCTTATATTGAAAGTTATGGCCCAAAAACTAGACACTGGTCTTTCATTTGTAAATTTAAATATTTAAATGTCAATGGTTACATTTAAACATCAAACACTATGATTGCATCTTGTTTCCACACTAATTATATCAAATTAAACTCCATTGATCTTGTTTGAACTTTAATTTATAGTTTTCAATTCTCAAACTTTAAACATCTGACAGTTGACATCATCTTGTGTAACCTTACAATGTTGACTCAATATGCACCATTGATCTCTGTGGATCAACTACATCTTTAACTAACAATGCTCACCATTTAATTAATATGTACAAACACTTACTTGATATTTTATCCTTATCCTTTACCTTTGTTATTCATTAAATAAATTGCACTTCTTGCCATCTCACTACTTCTTAACATCTTGGAGCCAATGTGCTCCTTTGATCTTCTGTAAGATGCTGGCTCTTTATCTTTGCTAAATATTTATTACATTGACCAATTTGAATCTACATGCACCATTGGATCTAGAAGTATGAAATCCCATAAAGCATTGGATTTACACTAGATCTATATCTTTAACATCAAAACTGACTATGGGGACTAATTACAATATGCCTAAAAATCCTACTTTGGACCTCAATAACTTCTTCTGCGCTTAGACGCATGATCTCAAATTTGGGCCATATGATATCCTCACATAGGAGAATCCATCCATTTAAAAAAATAATCTTATAACCTTAGTGCATGTGATATATATCACCATTAAAATGCCTTCTCAAAATCTTCTGTCACAAAGCTAACTATGCATAGAAACTACTTGGGAGGCCAACTTTGCACTTGCATAACTTTTGTTGTGCTTCAGTGCATGACCTAAAATTTAGAAAAAATAAACTATGCATAAAAATGAACAAAACCATATGATAACCTTATATTTAAATTTCCACACGTGCAAGATATTACACCATCAAAATTCTTACTTGGATCTTCTTACCACTTTGTAAATTTGGCTTTGGGAAAACACTATCAAAATGCTTGGGAGCCCAGCTTTGAACTTGAATATCTTTGACTACGCTTAGGTGAATGACCTAGGATTTAGTGCATAGAAAATAAGTATAAATTTGATCACAAAAAATATTACCAACTCCCCCCAAATCATCCACACGTGGTAATGGTGATGTCATCAAACTGTCTACTCAATTTTTTTGCCACTAGACACAAACTATCTAAATGATAACTATGGACTACCATATGAATTATACTTATGTACACAAGTACTAAAATCATAAAAAAAAATATTATGAAACTATTTCACATGATAAATACTCCATAATATTCCTTGAATATATCTAAGCATGTCAAAATTGATGATCAACCAAGCTAACTTCAAGCACACTAGGATAAACACATTGCACACTTTGTCATTTTTACTTAGGCTACCAAATCACTTCATCCATTCACTATGAAACCTACATGAAATCACCATGATATAAATATTAAATCACTGACAAATCTCCAACAATCTCCCCCTTTGTCATTGATGTCAATAAACATCATTCAACTCATCTTCTCTCTCTTTAAGCACTCTCACACTAGCTCTCATACTAAGAACTTTTTCCCCCTTTGACACAATGACAAATTGGGAACCAAAGGATCATGAGGACCTAAAAAGACCATAAAAATAGGAAAGTACCATATTTAAAATATGATACAAACTCCCCCTTACCTTGAGCCAACCTCTTCTTGCCTTGACAAACTTCCTCTTGCTCTATGCCAACACTCTCTTCAACCAAGCACTGTAACCAATGAAGAAAGAACACACAAAACCACATAAACATAATGTAACTCACCAAGAAACATATGAGATGGACTCTCCCTAAGATATATGATCGATTTCACCTTTTTGAGCATCTTCAAATCTCCACACACCATGAGGAACCACCACACATGCAGGCTTACTAGCCTACTCTCTCAAACTACCACAAGGACCATCAACAAAAATTCATGCCACTCACCAGATAGGAAACATGATATAAACCAAATTGATAACTCTCCTTGAAACAAACATACCTTTCTCTTTTGAATTAACTGAGCAAAAAGCATTCTTCTTCACAATAGGCCTGTTTAGCCTCCTTGTAGCCCTACGTGGAACTTGCAAAGCTTACAAATTTTAGTAGACACATATCTAGGAACTAAAACTTAATATATGGAGCACTCTCATATGCCCCCTCAAGAACACTAATTTTCATCACCAAGCACATCCTCTACAATATACTTCCCTCACAAACCTACTAGCCAATTAGCTCTCCATATTGACAAAAACTTGAATAATTTGATAACCATAAAACTTTAATTCTCTATGAATATTGATTTGACCACCCATTTGGCCCATTCAACATATTAATAATAATTATACCTCAATTCACAAGGCAAATCACTTTTCTAACATAGCCCAAAACCCTAAAATCTTAAAACAAACAGGGTCAACAAACCTCCTTTTGGTCAATGCACACCTTTGAAACTTATTGCACACCTGGAGACACCCATCACACACTTTTGGACCAAAATTTGAGCTTCCACACCATGGGTAACCTTGACTTCCTATAACCCACGTAAGGACCTACAAGCTCCTAAACACAAACTGGGAAACCCAAGAGCTAACAAAAACTCCAAATTGACTTCAACATAACTTCAAATCACAAAACCACCTAGAGCATGATAGAATAAGGTAAAAAAACTTTATATGCAAAAATATTATCTTGACAAAACACAAATCCTCCTTTACCATATAGGAACTTTCAATCTGACCCTACAGACTACTTCATATACATTGTAACATCCCCTATGGATATTTGCCCCAATTTTTCCAAATGTTCCATAGAAAATTTAAACAAACTGTTTGCATGAACTAATTTCTATTCATCCAATAACTTGCAAGCAAATTTCAATGTAAAACATATTATAATAGTTTTAGAACAAGGCTCTAAAATTACATAGGAATATTGCTTTCAAATCTTCAGTAGAATAATAGCAAAAATATTCAATCGTAGCCACAGAACTTAAAGTCAGATTGGATAACCAAAAGTATGAATTTGAAGCACAAAGTGAGACACCTGAATATTATCTCTAACAGACAATGGGTTTCCATCCACTGCCTCCAAGCTCGAGTGTTTCCATCCTCAAACCTGCTGAAAGCCAAAGCTTCCCAGAATTCTCTAAGAGAAAATAATAACCAAGCATAGCTGAAAGTGAGCCCTTGCAACACTTTTATAAACTTCTCATAAGAGCTCACTCACACTTTTAACCAATGTGGGATAAAACATAACTTCCCTTTTGCCTTTTTTGATGTCTCATGTATTTTAAAATAAGGGGCCCTTTTTACTATTCATTTCCCACTTAACTTGACTCACATTAATAAAGTTAAATAATTGAATTTAACTTTATAATTTAAACTTTATTAATGTGGAGATGAATTAAACCAATGGAGCTGAAATCATCTGATGATAATAACCAATTTTCCATTGAAAAGGCACTGACACTAGAGATCATGGCCCACCAGATGAATTACTATTAACATAATTAATGACTTACTAAAAATAGTAAGTATACCAAACTGCCTCCAAATGCCCTGGATTGACCTGCAATGAAAATTACCTAGGCTAAAAATCCTCAAGATTCCATAAAAGCCCTGATTAGCCTATAGAACCAAGGAGAAATAGGCTAACAACAACACCATACAATGTGAGCTAGAAAAGGGGACATTACATACATTTATCAACATCATGACATCACCTCAACATATTTTCCATCTAGACATACTTGCTCTACCTAAAAATACTCATCTCTATCCTTATAGGACCTTTAGAAGAACACCACAACAACACTTGCTTCTCCACTAAAAGGAGTCTCTTGAGAAGCATAGATAGAGACACATCACATATGCTCCCCCTCACATAATTCACATCTTCAAGCCGTTGAAATTATATGGCATACACAACTACTCAACAAGCCTTAATAGGCTTAGCAAGATCTAGGACTAGGCTTAGAATAGAGGCCTAAAACTTATAGGTTCACCTGACATCTACCACAAACTGATATGCAAATAGATATTTAAAACTCACCTTTATACCAAAGCATCTAAACCATGAACAACAAGCCAACTCCTTCTCAAGATAGGACCACTGAGATTCTTCAAAAGATTATTTTCTCCAACAAATAGATATATAAATATTAATGCACAAACATACCTTATTTTCATACCTTCACATCAAATAATATCTGATAAGCACCAATCTTCCTTCTAATTGATAAGTGTCTTCTTGAACAGTGTGAAACCAGAAGTTTCCCATAACTCCTCATATTCATTTTCCTCCTTGGTCATCTGATATTGATAGTTCTTTTTCTTCTTCTTCTTCTTAGGATTAGAACTAGCCTCAATCATCACCCTAGATTTCTCCTTGAGCTTGACTTGAACTAAATTTTAATTTTCCTTTTCTATCTAGATAGTTGACATATTCTCTACTTTAGACTTGTCAACAAATCCTGACAACAAAAACTCTTGACTTTCCTTCACTTTTGATCCTTCTTCCACATTGGCAACCAATCCATCAAGACTCTTGGACATAACATGATTAGTCTCCTTAGTCTTTACTTCCTCAAGTCTCTATACCATAGTTTGTCTCTTCCCATCTTCTGTAACCAACTTACCAACTTGACCTTTGAATTTAGACTAATCTACAACACATTATTCTAAAGCAACTTTCTTGTCAACCTTTGGACTAGTGTGATTAGCATTGATAATCTTTGGTCTCCATAACCAATAATGACCTTTCTTATGCACAATGATAACTTCATGTCCTTTGAGATACCTTCAAGACCTATTACCTCCACTTGAACAAAATTTACCAGAGTGTTTAACCTTATGATAATTGAAACAAGTAATATCTTTCATACCTTTTGATAGATTTGAATTGTGATAAATCTTTGGCCAAATACTCCTTCTATCATAGCTCCATGAACATCCATACTTGATTGACTTCCTTCTATAGTCCTTAGCTCTATTACCATACTTATTACATGTATAATAATGACCATGAAATAAACTGTCATACCTTAAACCATTTGGTTGTATAATAGACCTTCTTTCATTGCTTTTGACCTGATTTGAATTCTTTATATCTTCTTCAAGCTTGCTTATCTTGACAACAAATTGCTCATTCTCATCCATCAATGAACCTAGCTTGGTTTACAATTGAATACTCTCATTCTCTTTATCTCTTGTACTTGAAATTATAGACATTAACTGATCTCTAAGAACTTGGATAGTCTCCTTATCACTCTTAGCTTCTTTAGCCATGTCATCCTTTATTATACATGCTTGCTCTATCAAACTTACCCCAGGAGAAATGACTTGTACTTCAAGACCATTTATCATATTCCTTATTTTATGATTCCTCTTCTTCTGTTGCTTTAGTTCACCAAGTGCACTCATGAGCTCAGTTTCTAGATAAACTTCTTCTTCTTCCTTGATGTCATCTTCTCTATTGTTAAGGCAAGCTTCTTTATCAAACATGATGTCCTTTTATTTTTAACATAAACTTATCTTGGTATTTACTAGTTGAACCTTGAGATCATTGATAATATTCTCATCTTCTTTGACATATTTCTTCAAAGTACATATCTATTCATAAATTGCCTTGATCATAGATTTATATTATTGATTTTCTTTCTTTAATTGCTTAGCCATCTTTATACCTACTTAGGATCACCTTTAAGCTGTTATGCTTCCTCCAAAGGACCCACTCTGATACCAATTGTTAAAGGTATAATCACTAAGAGGGGGGGTGAATCAGTGAGCCCCGATATTTCAATTTTAATTGAAATATTTTAAATTATTAACCAATCAACATATATCAACTTGATCAAGCAATATTAAAAAGAGATCTCATTCATTCAATTCATACACAATATCAAACACATAACACATAGTTACTATGGGAAACGCTCATGGGGAAATAAACCCACTCTCAAGCCTGCAACACAAATGGACTACTGTCCTATAAGACATTACAAATAATAGATTGGTTAACTCCTTTAGACCAGAAAACCTTGATCATATCCTCCTGACCAAAGGTATTTAGTGAAACACCTATTTTGAAAGGAGCAACTACCTCTAAGAAATATCAAATCCTTTAGACCCTCTTTTGATCACTTCTACCTTAGAACTAATTTCTTCAACTCCAAATGATGGATCTATATTTATCAATCTTCACCTTCACTCTTTCACCTAATACTCCATGTTGGCCAAACCACATTACATACTTGTACCAACACACAAAGATCAATTATGACATATCACATATCCTAACAAACCCCACTCTCCAACTCTTCACTCACACTCACTTCAACATACCTGCAATAATTCTATCACCACAATAGTAATCTAACCATGAGGTCATTCACATAGACCATACTCTGATATGCCTCAAAAACCAACCTCCAAGCTCACATAAACATCATCTATCCTTTTGATCACACTTCAAAGCATCAAACCTACAAGATCACTTGTTATGACATAAAAATGTGACCTATAGGTCATACACACAATCATGAACTAGCTCTACTCATCAACCCATCTACTGAGCACATTTCCTCTCTTTGCTCCTCAACTCTTCACTATACTCAACTTGTAAAAGCCTATTCACTCATATTCAAATTGTAATAGCACTATTATTCTATCATAATTATGACCAATAGGTCATACAAATAGTCTTTATCTGCTCTACTCATCAACCCAACCATTCGACACAATCAGTATCCTCTTTTCTTTGCTTCAATGAATATTGTCCACACTCAAGCCTTTATAAATATCTCTCTTAAAGTATAGAAACCAACACATTTGGTTTCACTATATATAAATAAATTATGAATTATAAAGTCCACAATAATCCTTATCGACCAAAATACATGCCTTCACCCTTAAGGCATCTCACATGGGTCACACTTAAGCAAAATCCACTTTCAAATAGGCTTAAGTCAATTTTAGGATCTATGGAGACCCATTCATCTCTTTGACACTTATACGAACAAACTAAAAACATAGGAACACTTTTACAACCCTTGAACCCATGCCACATGATCTATAGGTCCTTATTAAGTGTCTATATCCATCACAGTACCTTTCTGCTTAAGCACAAAATGCTTAAACAATATTATGAGCACATAATCATAATGAATGAACACACAATCACCTTCTAAACCATTATTCATACTATATACAATTGGTTAAACATTCAAAATGCACACAAAGCATTCTCATGGAGTATACAAAACTCCCCAATAGCCAATTCATCAAGATATATCAAAATAATATTCAAACAAGCTCAATTACTCTTCTCATGTCACTTTTAAAATAAGCACAAACATAGTCAACTTTGGAGCTCAATATATTTGTTTTCACACACTTCCAAATCTTAAAATGCATATTCACAGATATGCCTTGGAGTCTTCTACATATTTTGTTTTTACTATACTATCAAATTCTTCCTAGATCAAAAGTTATGGCCCAAAAACAAGACACGTGTCTTTCCTTCATAAATTCAAATATTTGAATGTCAACAATCATAGTTAAACATCAAACATTATGCTCACATCTCATGTCTCCACTGATCAAATCAAATTATGCTCTGTTGATATTATCTATAGTTTAATTTATAGGCTCCAATGCTCAAATGTTAAACATTTGACAATTGACCTTATCTTGTATAACCTTGCAATGTTGACTCAATATGCACCATTGATCCTTGCAAATCAACCAATTTTTTAACTATCAACATTCAATGTTTAATTAATTTATACAAACACCCACTCACCATTGGATCCTTATCTTTTACCTTTGCTTAGTTATTAAACAACTTGCACTTCTTTCCATCTTGCTGCTTCTTGACATCTTGGAGCCAACACAATCCTTTGATCTTCTATAGGATGCTCAATTTTTATCTTTGCTAAACAACTATCACATTGACCCATTTGACTCTATACACACCATTAGATCTGGAAGTATGAACTCCCATGAACTTTTGGATCTCCACTATGTCTAGATCTTTAACATCATTCAAATTGACTAAGTATGGGGACTAAGTGCAATATTTCTGGAAAGGCTACTTTCTACCTCAATAACTTCTTCTATGCTTAGATGCATGATCTCAAATTTGGACCATATAATATCTTCACATAGGATAATCCATACATATAAAAAAATAATCTTATAACTTTTACACGTGTTATATATATCACCATTAATATACCTTCTCAAAATCTTCTGTCACAGAGCCAACTATGCTTAGAAATTGCTTGGGAGGCCAACCTTGTACTTGCATAACTTTTGTTGCACTTTAGGCATGACCTAAAATTTAGTGAAAATAAACTATGCATAAAAATTAACAAACCCATATGATCACCTTCTCTTAAAATTTCCACATGTGCGAGATATGCCACCATCAAAATTCTTACTCAGCTCTTCTTGCCACGTGGCAAATTTGGCTAAGTATGGGAAAATGTTGTCAAAATGCCTAAGAGCCCAAATTTGCACTTGTATATCTTTGACTGCACTTAGGTGCATGACCTAGGATTTAATGCATAGAAACTATGTATAAATTTGATCACAACCATATAACCAATTACCCCTAACTCATCCATACGTGGTAATGGTGATGTCATCAAATTGCCTACTCAAATTTTATGCCACTAGACCCAAACTGTCTAGATGATAACTATGGACTACCAAATAAATTAAACTTATGCATATAATCACTCAAAGCATACAAAACATCTTAGGGACCTATTTCACATGATCAATACTCCATACTCATCCCTGAACATATTTAACCATGCCAAAATAGAAGATAAACCAAGCCAACTTTAAGCACACTAGGACAAACACATTGCACACTTTGTCATTGTTATTTAGACTATCAAAGCACTTCATCCATTCAACAGGACACATCCATGACATCACTGACAACTCTCCAATAAGTTCATCCTCATATCAAGGCCTTTTTACCATCAATGCTCAAGTTGAGGGCAAATAATTTATAGCTATCAAAGTTATGGACCTTCAAGATACAAATATTTGTTCAATGTCATTGCTTAGATCTATTTAAAATAAGTTTCTACATCTAGATGAAACTAATACAATTCCATCAAGTATGGGATCAATTTATTTAAGAGTTCATTTTCTTCAAAAGAATGTTCTTTTACTTTTCAGGTTATTTATAATCCAAGGGCTTACAATATTATGCTTGGAAAATCATGGTTACACTCCATAGGAATACTGGTTGATAAAAACAATAGTTTCATATCCTTTGATGATTAGGGCAAACTTACATCCTTTTCCAAAGAAGGAAATATATGTTTAGCTACCATACAAACTAATACATCATCTACAATGACAAAATAAAAACCAGAAATTTTATTACCATTCAATCATTACAGTCAAGCTTTCTTACTTTCAATAAGGCTTTCATTGCATACGGTGATTACTTCATTACCACTAAATTTCAAGTTTCATTAAATTGCAATTTTTTATCTTATGCACCATATTCAAATGTCTAGAGCACCTACACATGTTCCTATTATTATTATTACAAAGAAACTATAGGCCATTCAATGGTGGGTTCATTGAACCCCTACTATTACTATTTATTTATGACCACATAGCCCTATTATACATACACAAAGCATTATAGATTTTATAGTGATAGATATTTCACCTACACATGTTCTTTGGTAGTATCACCAATTTATGGCATATAATTTATGGAGGGGAGACATGTATGAGCATCTATTGGATGAGAACATAGGGTGGCTTATTTGGTTTCACATATTTCAAAAATACCAAGAAAATTAAAAAAATAAAAAAATTCCAAAAATATGTTCAATATTTACATATCCTATTAGCTCCTTGGCATATATGTTGTTGGTTCCATGTTGGTATACAACATATCAATATTTTTTATATACACATATTTCACACATCTTTGGAGTGTGATACAAGCATACACAAATACATAATATATACACTTTTGGATGTGGGGTTTTCCCTCTACTCACATCACTAGGATGTTGGGGGCATCCACCTCTATGATCATGATACATCCAAATTATATCATGTATGGCCACTTTACATTATCATGTCTAAGTTCATATATGTAATCACACATTCCTTTATCCATGCTTATATTCTTCATAATGTACTTGATATACTAACTTAATATTTTTTGCCAACACATATATCTAAAGACTAGTATGTTATGTTTATGTTGCTTGTTTATGATTTCATTCATGCACTTCCTTGAGTGCCTTGCCTTGCTATTATCTTGTTTGTTTGAGCATATGAATATGCTCCATTGTTTGCAGTCCCCATGCCTTTGTTTGACTCTTAGACATTTGAATATGTCATTATTTTTTTATGTTGACATTTAAATATGCAATTCTTGTTTTTTTGGACATTTAACTAAGTTATGTCCCTTAAATTATGTGACATTTAAACATGCCTCTTGTTTTTAGTATCCTTAGATAGCTATCTTTTGATTTGTTTTTGAGTACTCATGTGTGTTCTTGATTTCTTATTGAGATAACATTGTTACTATCTAAACATTACCATGATCTACATCATACATATTAAGACTTGATGTGATCACATTCTCCATGCTTCAATGATATATCTACCTAGACATGTTCCCTCTATATGCTACATGGTATATTCATAGTTTACATGGTTATATTATCATGGTCATATCATTGGGGGCATGCCATAAAAGCACGACTTCCACATTGATTCACATATTCATATTATAGTGGAGACATGTTTTGAAAACATGTTCTCCACATTTATCACAATTTTAGATTCAATGGGGGAATGTTTTGGAATTATGTTCTCAAAATTTATTTAATATGAAACATACCCAAATTACAGTGGGGGCATGTTTTGTAAACATTTTCTCCACATTAGCACTTATATCAATTTTCATATTTCTCTACATTGGCACTTATATCAGTTTTCATATTTCTCCACATTGGCACTCACACCAATTCTCAAATTCAAATTGTAGTGGGGGGCATGTTTTGGAAACATGTTCTCCACACTTACACAAATTTTTAGTTTTAGATTACTGTGGAGGCATATTTTGGAAACATGTTTTCCATACTTACACCAGTTCAAAGTTTTAGATTATAGTGGGGGCATGTTTTTTAGAAACATGTTCTCCACACTTACATAATTTTCATAGTTGGCTAAATTACACAATTATATCATTTAGATACATAATTATGACAAAATTCTATACATTGGTACCATTTTTATACATAATTTTAACATGCAACATATGTAAGGTGAATATGTTATGCAATATGCACCCAATATTACAAAATCATATCAATTTCATATTCCAAACACTTTCAGGGACTGTCATCACCCACCATGTATTTTATGTGCTTTAAGAGTTTTACAAGATAATACCCTAGCAAATAAAGTTGTTTGAAAGGAATGACAATATTCATATTTACACTAAAATGCAGTCAATAATATAATTTGCCTAATCTAGCATGTGTAATAAATAAATTAATCATAAAATATCTAAAGGACAAAGATAGCATATCTTATTTGACATTCTATTCTAGATCATGACAGTGGTTAGGAGTCATCATAGGGTTGTGTTGAAAATCTAGATTTTGTTCATTCTATTTTTTGACTATTTTTTACCTTCAGATAATTACATTAATCTAGGATAGTAATGTCAACATTTATGTTTGTATCTGATGCTAGTGTCTACTGAGAGATATACATAAGAGTGAATTCAAATTTAGACTAGACTTGCATTGCTCCTTGTGTAATCATTCTATGTCTCAAATTATGCTCACCTATGTGCTAGATCTAGATAATAATCAAATATTAGTTTTTTTACATTTTACCTCTTGTAACCTAGTAAAAAGGAGTTAGTAATGTGAGTCAAACTATCCCTAACAACCCTGTTGTTGTTAACTACAACCTACATAGCCAATACTCCTAAGAGGACCTCAGAGTAGCATGTAGTTCTCCCTCCTATGAGTGTGTGTGGAATTGTAAAAATATGACTATATACTCTTTATCCTTGTAACCCTTGGTGTAAATGATGCAATAGTATATTTGACTTTTTGAATGCTTCAAATATTTAAAAGTTTTGTCTAGTGCAATTTGATAGCTTAAAATAGATAGTACTTTCTTGTTATAAATTTGCCTTATCAAATTGGAAGGTGATATTAATTAGACCTTGGATTTTGTATATATAGGAACCTTTTAAATTTGAATTAGAACCTAATTATGCACAAAAATCCGACCATAAGATCGCCAAAGAGGGCTAACAAATTGGTCATAACATGAAAGATACGACAAAAGATAAAAAGATAAGAATTGATAGTTACATCAAGTCTGGACACTAACATTGATGTTAGTGCCCAAAATGGATGCAAGTGTCTAGGGTATAAAAACATTCAAAAAATAAGCATAAGGGTCTCTGGTATTAATTGGATTAGGATCAACAAACGTAACACATAGGCCTAAGGGATAGATAAATCAATTGAAATAACATGGAACTGAAGATGTCCCTGAGAGACCACATCATTAGATGTCTAATATACATACAAGAATACTAGTAATATGTGTACTTGTACCAAAATGGGTGTCTACATTTCCCCCCATTTAATATAGTAATGTAATAAAAATGGGAATTACTAGTTTAAAGGAAAAAATGCATACTGTGGTGTGGATAACACACCTTGTCTTTGCTTGATTTGTGCCTTCAATATTTCATCCCTTGAAAATTACCCGTAACCAAACATATGACAAAAAATATAAATTAATGTATATAACTTGTATGCAAGCAATACTAAAGAGTAGCATAAAAAAGATCATAGATAGAGTACACTTTTGTATGTGTTGTGTAGTAAATGGGTCTGGAGTGTTGTAAATTGAATAAGTAGACAAGGGAACTTGTAACCTCATCTATATTCTAGTGAGGAAGATGAGTGAATCTACAAGTGGTAAAAGTGTGTTTCACCATGGTGGTGATGTATCTACAGTAATGAGATTTTGGAGGTGATCATGTTGCCAACCTAGAATAGGAAGAGTGATGATTTAACCATCAGGAGTATCATTTCTCGATGAACATAACTTAAGATCAAAATATATGTATATGTATAACTTAGTATAGGGTGATTGATGTAATCAATGTCACCCAAAAAATTTGGTGAGATTAGATGATTTAATCCCTCCAATCACACCAAAAATAAGAACTAATTGTTGCACATGGGTAAGGTTTAATATAATCTGTAAATGTTAAATCAAGTATCAGTATGTTGGGATATCATTACATATAATTTTTAGAATTTTGAAGTTGATTTGGATTTTTTTAATATTAGGTACATGTTTTATAGTGTATGCACCTTGGATATGTTTTGTGCTAGAACTGTGTATAATAAATGGTACCAATGTATATGATTTTTTCATAATTGTGAATCTGGATCATATACTATGTATGTTTTGCTATTTTAGAAATTGTAAAGTGTGGAGAACATGATTCCAAATCATGTCTCCATTATGTATAAAGGAAGATCTGAACTAGAATAAGTACCAATGTGAAGGACATGTTTTTCAAAACATGTCCTTGCTATGAACTAGAGATGCAAGATATTGAATAATTATGGAGAACATGTTTCCCAAACATGCCCCCATTGTAATATGAAAACTGTGAATATGTGGAAGCCATGTCCATATTTTTGGTGATTGAAATTGTTACGTCAATGAATCATCCCTTTTACCTATCGTGAAAGTTAAATTAGAATCATACCAATCTAATAATAAGGTCTAATAGGTCATAAAAGGATCTAAAAGATACACAAAGGGTTTCAAATATTTTGAGAAATAATAAGTACTTCAAATACTAAACTATACTTCATTATATTTTAGAAATCAATATTCTCTTTAAATCTGAAGGAAATAAATATGAATATGTAATCAATCCTATCTAATAGAGAAGATTTGTGATTAAGATAATCTATTAAAGGAAATATTTATGTTCCTTATAAATATTTTTGCTTTGCTCAAATGCCTTAAAACTTCATGAAGTACATTATAAAAGATTAAAATAAAATTAACACAAAGACCTAAAAGATACAAACAAAATATTACAATGAGTGCCAAAGAAATAAATTAAAATAACAACTAACATAATCACTTAAGGAAATAAAATTGAACAATAATAAACAACTAAGAAACTAAACAGACCAAAGTCTAAACATGAACTAAACAAATCTAAGAATTAATTTAAACTAACAACTTTAAAAATAAACTTAGACTAAACAACTATAAAAATATTACTTAAATAAATCTAATATAAAGAAAACTATAACAACAACTAATTCTATGTTAATAATTAATCTAAGCTTAAATAAAAATAAGAAATGAATGAATATCTAAAAATAGAATTAAGAATCAAACTAAACTTATTAGATAAATTAACTATTTAAGAAAGATTAAGAAGTCTAATAAACACAAATTTAGATTAAACAAAGCTTAAACTTTAAAATAAAAACTAATAATCTAATTTAAAATAATTACTAAATTAAAAATTAAAATAAATAAGTAAAATGAAAATAAAATAAAAGATTGCGAGTCTACAAGAGAGTCATCTTATCAAAGATGAAATAATTTTTTATTGAAAAATAAAATATTCAGTATAAAAGTCTTTGATATGACAACTAAACAATCTGATAAATTAACATGTCACATCAAGTGAAGTACTCATCAGTATTCAGATCAAGTAGTTTAGATTCTACTCATATGATTTCAATTTTGCAATTATCATAAGATGTTAAATCTAACAACCTTCAGATAATCGGTTTATAAACTAAACAATGAAACCTAGATATACCTATTCTAATTAAGCATCATACTTAACCATTAGAGAATGTGTTCTTAATCTATTTACAAAAGTTACTTTATCTTAGAGACATTGCATAGAAAGAAGTATTATGATGAACTTCGAAGAAAATCAAAGTCTTCAAAAATCTCTATGTAATGTTCCTCTCTTTTGAAATGTCACTTTGATCTTCTTATATAATCCTCCTCTGAAGAGATAGTTGAGGAGTAAGTTATAACTAACCTTAGTTAGTTATTAGTTAAGTCTTAATTGACTTTAATTAAGTCAATTAAATTTCAGTTATGACTTGACTTGATGTAAAACATTTTAGGAATTATTTTAAAGATCAAAATAATTTTATAGACCAAGGGGATAGACTCTAACCAGGTGGGGGCCCATAGGCATGACAACATCTAAATAAACTTAATATACAAAAATATTTAAAAACAACGTAAGTCATTTAAATAAAATTACTACATCTAACGTTATCCATGTGCATTATATATAAGTTCTTATACAATCTACATCAAAATTATCTAAAAGTTTCTCAATACTGTTAAAATGCTACAGAACCACTATCAAATCAAGTTTAAACAATATTGAAACATTATAAAATATCTAAAAATGTATCAAAATAGTAGAATTAAACAATTCTGAACATTCTAATCCTCATTTGAATCCGAAAGCATTTCTATAAGTGGATAATACTTATCTATCAAATACTCTATGTAGCTCATGGTGGTGGATGGAAACTTAATTACCTTAATAACATCCTCATTGTCTTCATCATCTACTTCCAGCTTAACCTTCTTTACCATCCTGGTGATGGTTCGTGATGCTAAAGGACTAATTTATTATCTTTTGCAGTTGAGCAAAATTGTTCTTTCTTCTTCAATTAGGTGATGAAGAAAATACACAAGGTTTAACTTGAGCAAGTTTCCATAGGCTTTACTGGTTCAGGCGAAGGGATTTTATGATTCAATGGTACTAAGGCATGGGAATGTAACTTAGCAACTTATTGTAAGTTATTTTCAAGTAGTTGATCATTACATTGAGGAAAATGATGAGAGACTAATTTGTGCTCCAATTCTAGGGTTGTTTGCATTCGATGTGTTGAGCCAATTGAATTACCACATCCATGGGGATGTGTTATCTAATATGGTCTCCTCAGACCTTGATTTCCTTTATTTTCAAGTTTAAATGGCAAGGCATACAAAATATCCTATAAAGTAGGATCTGAAGCATCAAAGTGAATAAACATCCTAGTTTCTCTATTAAAGGGTCTAGAAAAATTTCTACTAGGCCTTTTAGCACCAGAAAACTAGCCTTTAGAAGTAAAACTATGAGAAGACAAATCTTCTATGTTCCAAGCTTGGTCGGTTCTCCACACATTACCATGAGAATTATTTGAGTTAGGAGGTGTATAACCTGACATTTATGAAACAAATGAAATAAATCAAACCCTGATTTTCTCTTTGCAAAAATATTCTCAACATATATAAAGCCATATAAATTTCAATAAATAAATTGAAATTTGAAACACTATTCATCACTGTAGTCTAAAAAATGATCAATAATTTACTTATGAAATCAAAGCAAATAAAATTTGTCTAAAACCTTCTTGAATAAACAACATTATTCTGATAAGTGGCTAATTATTTAATCAAAATAAATTAACAATACTCAAAACCAACTAATATGCAAACTTGCTTAAACCACTGATCTTCCTTTTGAAACTAATAACAATCAATTCTGCCAATTGCCTAAATGAAAAATCTATATCTCATTTTGCAAGTGACTATGAATAACAAATTGACCAAAAACTCAAAATTATTAACTGAAGAACAAAATTTCCTATTCATCTTTGATAATTAGACTAATTTTTCAATTATTTCAACTAAAAATATAAACTCTGTATGATATCAAGTGTGCATTGCAAAAACCAACTTATTCACAAGCCTTTGACATTGATTTTACCATAAAAATTTCTGACCATACCAAACAAAGGTACTATTGAAAATCCAATATTAACATGAAGCTTCAAAGTATCACATTCATCTGTCGTATATATCTCCAAATAAACAACAAAACTAATATATCAAAATTGAATATCTGAATATCTTTTCAAAAACCATCAAACACATAGAACCCAAAAAATCATTATATTCAGCTGCCATAAAATTTCCAAATTGATAATAGATCCACTATGTCATCATTATTATTTTCCACTTATCAAAATAAAATAATTTATATCTTTGAAAACTTGACTTCCCATAAACTCTGTTATCTCCAGCGTAAACCAAACAAACGTTCCAAGTTTATGAAGTAGTAAATAACAAATGACATGGATTTTTGACTTGACAAAGAAAACCTCAATATTGATCACACAAGTTGATAAATATTTTGTATCATAGTACCATGAATCCATAAATATTTCCAATCAAAACCAAAGAAAATATGAAAACTGAGAAGCAGACAAACATATGGCATGTGTTTATAAAAAATAACTAGTAAGACACCAAATTTAAACATTGTCAAAACCCAAAAAAAATTGAATTTCAAATAGCATGGCTATCATCATTAGAATATAATATAGACAAATAACAACTTTATATTGAAAACCCATCAAAACTACTATATTAACTTTACCCACAATCCAATGTCAACAAAAACCATCCTACGTTTCCTAAAATTATTTTTGTATTTACTGTCAATCTACTAAAACCAAAAAGATGTCAAGCTCAAATGATTGTGACTTAAATTCATCAAATCTCTACTAACTCAAGGACCATTACATATATTTATACACCATCTTCAAAATAAAAAAATAAATAAAACGCTACCAAATTTTTTATTTTTATTTTTAAATTTACATCAAACAAGAAACACATCTATATGAAAACAAATAAAATTCTATAACATGATTCAGAGATGTATCATTTATGCACCTTTTAAGTTATCAGCTACCCACCACTACCAAATAATTTATTGAAAAATCCTAGTATCAACAAAATAAAAATTTGGCATGCATGCCTTCACAATATTTATCTTATATTTGCCACCCAAAAAACAAATTGCACACCTTTGAACTGAAACTCAAACTAATAATATGCTTTGAATATGCATATCAATTTGAAACTACATGATTAAAATATTATCAAATAATCTATACCATTTGAGACATCTACTGAAGATGATAAACAACATAAAACTTATTTGATACTGCTAATATCACTGTAAGTTTCCAAAATTTCTCATCACTTCAAGAATTCCACTACCAAAATTTGGATTCCACTCCAAGCTTGTTGAGAATGAAAATAAACTAAATGAAAACAGATTTTATATTACTTTGTATTACATTTACTACCTATGCTATGTGCCACAATCACATTAGATGACAAGCTTGTCAGTTTTTACTGCCAACCAAATTAACAAATTTAACAAATTTAAGCATAACCAAAACCTCCACTAAAATGTCTACTAAATTCCCTTTGATGGTGCACACACTTATGGAAATTAATGCCTTAAATTTCAAAAGCTACGAACAAATCTCAATCTATTCACCATATCCCTGAACATTAAATTTGCAATTATTGTCTAAAAAGTTGTCAAACCAAAGCTTCAAACTCATAGTCAATATAAAACACTTAGTCACCTAGGTAAAATTATACCACCCTAGGTTCATTTCCAATTCACATAGGTTGACTAAAATTTAATCCTTTAGCATTATCACATTTGAGTTTTAATGATACTTGACCCTCAATATGTAACATACAAAATGCATTCACGGGTCCTTAACACTTAATCTTAGATCTTAGGTTAGAATCATTTAGGTGTTAAAACAAATAAAACCTTAATACATTACAACTTATTTCAATACAAATAAATGCTAGCTCATATTTAAATTTAAAAATATTTAAAATAGATTTTGATAATCAATAATATCACTTATCAATCAAACTGCACATCTAACCATGAATAATCACAACCCTAATCACAAATTTGTTCAATAACATATACTCATATGATTCATATGATCAAAGAAATGTTTCCATGCCACTTCCCATAGATGTTTATTTTTCATTGAATCCATTAATTTTTTTTGAAACCACTTTAAAATGTAGAGTAATACTTTCATAAAATGTAAAGATCGTAATAAACATTATGATATTAATGCATATTCAAATGTTGCAATGAACTAAGACCCCTATTTAGTAGTTTTAAATGTTAGGACAAAGTCATCAATATGATATAATTAAAAACTATTGGCTTTAAAAATAAAAAATAGGGGATGTCAAAAATAGGTCCAACAAATGTGACATGTCCCCAATGAATCTAAAATCTGATATAAGTACCACATACTAAATGAATATGGAGAACATGCTTCCAAAGCATGCCCTTATTGTATCTGATAACTATGCCAAGTGTGTTTCAATTGTGTAGTACATGTTTGTAAACATTCCCCTACTGATATGCCCCCCTTTTAGGAAGAGATAATATAGTTCATGCTAGTGGTTTCCTAATAAAAGGAATAATATAGAATTTGCTTGGTAATATTCTGGTAATATTGTAGCCAAGATTTTGTAATATTTTTTTGGTAGTATCTAGAATGTCATAGGATATCTATGTACAGGTAGGGAGGTAGAATGTACGTGTATATGTGTTCCACCTCTATGCTAGAGTGGTGAGGGGGTGGATGTTGTAAGGAATTTATCCCAAGTGGGCCACCTGCTCCAATCCTACCTAATCAATAATGGCCTAATCATCTACATCTAAACATGTATATCAGATCTTTTGGTTGCTAGTTAGGGGTGAGAGGGTGCTAGTTACCAGTGATGGTAGTTGAAGTTATATTCAATGGTCACATGTATATTTTACTAGTCAGAGGGATCCTGGGGTAGAGTTGAGTAGTTTGATTCACTTGATAACATTATCAATAATTATGTTCCACAACTGTAAAAGTTTATTTGTGTATTAAAAGCATCATTTATAGTTGTGTAGGGTGCGACAATTGGGATTTATTATCCTATATACCAGGTGGTTCATCATATTGAGTTGGATAGAAACAAATACTCTTCAAATTGTACTTTAATATCCCACTTATACATATTTTTATATAGGTTTACACTAGAGATCCATGGTGGCAAGATTGGTGCAATTACTTTGCTACACGTTTGGGTGTATGAACGTATTATAGTAGTGCAGCCAATTGGTGGTCCCCTTCCTAGATGGACCCAACCATAGGGGTTTTATGAGTGGTGGGTAATCCCTCATGGTATATTTCATACATGATGGAATACCAAACTATGTTGGATAGGCTTGTTCCTGATCAGATTATGTGTCATCTTTATAGGACTTTTATTGGGTGGCCTGAGGATGGTCATGAGTTATAGAGAGTTCATCTTAGTATGTGGTTGATTGATCAATTTACTAGAGTATATGAGTTATTTTAGTATGATCTAATGACATAACAGTTTGGGATCGAGAAGGGTGTGTCTTCGACACCATATTCATGGCACTGCACAATATAGAGTGGTCACATGCCACATGATAGGCTGACACCCATTGTTATAGATTTATCTCCACACATAGGTGATAAGTGAGACCCCATGGTTCCCTTGGCAATAGGAAATTATGTGTATTATACTAATGGGTATGTATAATGGTGGGTTGGGGCTCAATGTCCTTTGTTGTTCCTTATTGTAGTTACAGCTCCAAGTGCCATTATTGTAATATAGGGTGGTGGAAGAGAGATAGGTGGTGATGGAGGAAATGATGCTCCATTACGACCAATACTATTTGATGAGGCATTTATTAGAGCCAAATGCGAGTATATTAGTTTCAATTTTTTGTATTTGAGTTTTCTATAAGAGTATTAGGTTTTATATATGTTGATAACTAGTGTATTATTTTAAATGTGTGTAGGTAACCAAGAATGGTTAAGTATGGTAGATTGGGTGATTCAGGCAT
This sequence comes from Torreya grandis, assembly GCA_037957365.1. Classification (NCBI taxonomy): domain Eukaryota; kingdom Viridiplantae; phylum Streptophyta; class Pinopsida; order Cupressales; family Taxaceae; genus Torreya; species Torreya grandis. The sequence continues at coordinate 7,386,589 of JARHVA010000093.1, read as the reverse complement.
TTACTCATAGTGTGTCAATGGATGTAGTTGGAGATGGATTTATATAGAGAGTTGTTGATATTGCTAGTGCACATGTACCATTGTTTGATCTGTTTGTGAGAGGTGTGGTGACATACCATGCATTAGCCACAAAGTGTGAGGAGTTACACATAAAACTAGATAGACAAGACATCTTAGAGCAAAGTTCCACTAGGATCATGTAGACACTTATTGATTGATACGATTCTTTGAGATGAGAGCATGAGGAGATAATGCAGTGTCTGGGTGCTTTTAAGGAGAGAGTACACATGCTTTCATGTGCATTGGGCCCATAGTTTGATCCTAGTGCATCTACCTATATAGGTGTTAGATTTATGGATGTTGATAGTGATGAGGAGTATACCCTAGGGGATATGACCCCTACTTATGATTGATATGTTTATTTATAAAAAAAATTATTTCAATTTATATGTATATGACATTGTTCATATGGATTTGATCTGGTATCTAATATATTTGTACTAATTTATTCTCTATTGATCATTATATGATTTGTTAATTGTATTTGACTTTCATGGTGTATATTGTGGATATGGTAAAAGGTATAACAAATATTTCCACTAAATGAATTACTTGTATGATTTGAATCAATAAGGTAATCATCATATGTAATGGAACCCTATATGAAATAAGAATGCTTTACTATAATTATCATGTGGTAAAGTAATTATCAATTTTGCTTCTATAGTTAACTCTGCTGAAATTATAGGTGTAATAGATGAATTTGTATGCACCTATTTAAGAACCCAAATCTATTGTGTATTTATTGTTGGATTTAATATATGATTAAGTATATTTATGTACATTGGAGAAGTTATTCCCACATAAATGAGGATATTGGGATTTGTCTGCCTTCCTAGTATAAATGTGCCTTTGTACCTACGGCTAAGACATGGAGAATAATTTCAACATTATATAATCTATTTCTGTGAATAGACAATTTATTCTTTATGTGTATGTTAAAGCTTCCATGGCTGTAGTAATGGTGTCTTGGATAGATCTTGGCTAAAGAGTCTTCTTAAATATTTCATGGTATCATAGCGGTCTCAAATAGCCATTAATCAACTTGTCTAAGTTATCCCTTCGTTATAGTTTTTAGTCTTCAAAATATGTGTTTTTTTATTTTAGAGATTTGTATTTGAGTTGGATGGATATGTTTTTGTGTTGGTTGTACATTCTTTTTTGTAATATTTTTTGCATTACTTGTCAAAACTCTTATTGTGTAGGCCATACACCTCTTTCCACATGGATCGCTTGCTCAGAAATGTGTTTGTATTTTAAATATTTACATTTGACTTGGTTCTACGAGTCTTTATTTGTATTACAATGGATTTAAACCTATTCTTTATGCATTGGTCTTGTTTTTTTGCATTATTTTGATCACTATTTACAGATCGATTGAAGCATTACATTTTAAGACATTGACTTTGATGTCTATAGCATCATATCTTTGATCAAGCTTTGTATCTCACTTGAGAGATTATGGCTTCCTCCAAATTTAGCTAAGATGGATCTATTCCTACCTTCCACCTCATCCTTAATAGCCAAGGGAATTGCATGCAGGTTTCCAATAAGGTCATGAAGGATCTAGACTGTTTCTAGTAGAGCAGAGAGTTTTACCACAAGATTGATCATGGGTTTCCAAGGGTGAGTCTTTAGGGTTGTTTGCTTCAACCACATACTTGTAGTTTCAAGGGATCAAGTCATTATTTTTAAGGCTCTCATTATCCTCTTCCTCTAGTTAAGCCACTACATCTAAACAACCTTTCACCATATATTTTAGGCTTAGCCGATCTCCCACCTTATTTTTAAAATAAGTTAACGAGGTCAAGACATTACCAAATGGTTTTAGTATATTTGATTTTGCATACATCTACATGATCTAGTTTGTAGGGTTTTTGCATTTATAATCGAGGAAGCATATGACTACTATGGGATTCTTTTTATTATTATATTAAGACCAGGATCATTAGCACTTAGATTAGGTGTGGCATCTAGCTACATCCCTCCTTGGACTAGTTTTTCCTCTTTACATCCTTCCATCCACCTTAGCATTGCCTCCCTTCTTGGTAAATTCTCCTTTTGCTTGACATCTTGTTGTTGGATCTTGACCTGTATTTGCTTCTAAATTCATCATCTCATTTAAAACCCTACTTGAAAATAAATCCATAATTGAGTTTGCTTCTAAGCATGTAGTGGATGGTAGTAGGATGTGAGGTGTATGTAAGGATTTTGTTCTAAGTGGAGACGAGGCAATTTATTGATAATAAAACAATAGAATTTTGAAAAAATATTTCTCATCTTTGAATCCCACACTTAGATCTACTCAAATTTCATCAAAAATCTTACTTTGACTCATATAATGACATTTGTAGTCAAATCTGGTGGCTACTTTAGACCTGAACTACATCAAAAACTATACTTCTTTGAATGTAATGGATATTTCCATTCTCTTGCTCATTGGTCTCAACTACTTACTCTGTTATCCATCGGTCAACCTTACTCAATGTTTGTCCTTGTTTCTGCCATAACCTATTGTTCCATAGCTAGTTGTCTCACTGCATCTACCTTCTGTAGTCTCACCCAAGTTTTGGCCCTCGATGCCCAATCACATCTCCCCATACCACTAATCCATTATTTCACCACATCCTAGGGCATTTTGATAATTGGTGGTGCTCACTTTTCTAAGTGGGTCCTTTTTAAATAATGATGGGGTTAAATTTATTGAGTGGTAAAGATGTTAGTGGGTTTTTTTTCTGATGTAGATAATTAATTAGCGGCAGTGGACAATTCTCTATTATTATCATTTTGGTTAAAAAAACATTTTTTATTATTGTTTTTATATAAAAACAACATTATATGGTGGAGATATTATTATTGTGGGATAACAATCTCATTTGGAGGTCTTTTGACCAAGTAGAGCAGTCTTTGTGATTCGAGATCTCATTAAGATTTTTTATTGTTTTTTTATTATAAATAAATATTGTGGACAATCATTGTGAGGGGGATTTTATGAATTTTTAGTTGTTATTTTGTCATTTACATTTATGATCTCATTTGTTAAAGACCGATGGTTGACATCCAGTTTGGCAGGAGGCCAAACCCCCTCACATGCAAAACAAAACTCTTTTTTCTCCTTTTATTTTGCTCTCTCATTCGAATATTTGGATGAAATTTCGATTGTGACCAATTGAAACAACCCCCCAAAAAAAATTTGGAGTTGCCTTTCAGATTACACAATGGAATGACATTTAGGGCTTGTTGCTTAAATTTAATACAAAATAATGCATCTAAATAATCAACTACAAAAAGTACTAATAACCAATAACTATATTGGTTCACCTTAGATGCTTACCTAGGGATAAAGACCACTAGAAAGCACCATAGAGAAGTATGTTTTCCATAGAATGATATGCTATTCGAGAGAGTATTAGTTTGCATATCCATACTGATAAGCTCTGAACCTCACAAAAGCCATTGGCTTCTCTATCGAACCACCTAGGGACTGCTAGTCCTACCTAAGTGTTTGGTTACCCATACAATCATAGTTTGAAATTTCAAGAGACTGAACAATTCATTCATGCATAGGGTGCCAATAATGTTCAGCCAACATCCCTATTATTCCAAATAGATAATGTTATGAACAACAAGAATGGAATTAATCATATCAAATTTTATCTTGCTATTCATTTGCTAAGCATGTAAATAAGATAAAAAAGAAGTGAAACACCTAAGCACAGAGCTATAAATGATTAAATAGATGAATTCATCTCACTATCTTGCTTAGGCAAGTCTCACCACATGGTGAGGTTAACAAGTGGATAATTCTAAACTGTTGGTAAAAAACCAACATGAAATAATCTTAAAAATCACCATAATCTTTTGGGTTTCACCCAAGCAAAGGACCAATCCTTATGCTACCTCTATTGGGTCACTATACCATGATCCAAAATTATTTAAGTATCATTTCACCATCATTCCCTTACTTGATGAAGGTCACATACACAAACATAACTATGATATACGAGGATTATTCCTCATTAATTTTAGATGAACCACAATGCACTTAGTTCAAGTAGATGACATCACACAAGTGAGCATCTTATATAATAGCATACCGATGGAATTATAACACTAAATTACTTCTCATGATATAGATATACCATCCTATATGTCAGCCATAGGGATTTTGCACCTATGTTATTGCTTACTTGTCCTTTGGTTATATTATCATGCTATTATATAAAACATAGGTGTTCACGCCATTAATTTAATATGTGTATGCCCATGCAAGATTTCAGTACTTAGTAATATTAGCCATTAACTCATGTGTCTATTAAGGAAAGTTATGATTTAATAACTCATTACCAAGGTGGACTATTAAACCATTGATCATAGTGTAAATATTATGAGTTCACCCAACATATTTAAATCCCATACCAAATCCATAATTATTCATTATTTTAGGATCCTAGTATAGAGTGTACTAAGAATTTCAATGCCAAAGGTAAGATTATAAATTTTGAGCACACTCATGTGCTTATAGTCCAATGACCATCTAACTCGTGAATGTCTTATCAACTCACACAGACAATTAAAGTGATGCTACCAGTTGAGATTCTATGATTGAATCGTCAACTCTAGGTCCTTGCATCACATTGCCCGTCATAATTAACTTTTAAATTTAGAAGCCCCACTCAACTATAAGCAACATAATGAATGTAAACAATATCGATATATCTAGCATTTCATTAATTAAGGGCTAAATTATGAACAGCTAAAATAATAACTTTCCAATCTTGCCAAAGGCCTAAAAACATTACATTATCTTTATTAGTACGAACCATAATCCATAATACAAACCCATATGATAAGGTCATTAATCATGCTCTATTTCATTTCTTAAGAAATAAAAAGAAGCTCACTTAAAATGAAATAGTAACCATCAGGGCAACCAATACTATAATGAAAACACATTATTTTTTTATCATTGAGAAAACTGATTGCATAGGCTAATTATTACAACAAACTTAGCCCAAGTTATAACCATAATATTGGTCATGTGTTCAATAACAATGCCACACATTAGAGTTGTCATAAGATCAAAATGAGCCCAAAATAAATCTAAACATAATAAAGAAAGTAAATATTTATTATTCGTAAGGTAGACCGATATGTTAGTCATGATTTCCAAATGTAGCACACACAACATAACATCTATTTAGTAACAATTTCACCTCCATATATTTAGGAATAATCAACTTTATACAGTTGTACCTTAGTCCTTAGTTTGACATAAATCATGAATTCATAAAAACATCGTAATAAAAATAACATCAGGGAGTATGCATATATCATACAATAGGCTACATACTCTGTTTATGGCTATTGATTTAATCCCAGGTTTAATATATCATTGAACATGTTTTAAAATAGTAATACGTTTCAACATAATTAAATAGCATTGAGCCCTTGTCATAAACAAGAAGTGAATCTATATATTAAATTGGCATTCCATGCAGTAAGAATGTCACCTGATAATGTTTATCACAATATATATATATATATATATATATATATATATATATTCACAACTCCATCAAGGGAATTAAAAACCTCTAAATGTTTTCAACATACCTTAAGACAATACCAACTTGATTTCATATGGATTTAATGGCCATAGACAATATAGATACTATTGTTCCAATATTACTTTTTACAACTTCATGCTTAATTCACATCAAAAAGTATATCGCTATGTTATCTAAATATGTATACAATAACATGTGATGATCAAAGCTTAACATACTACAATCAGAGTTATAACTATTGTTTCAATGTAGGAAATATTATCCAACACATGTATATATCATGGGAAATAATTACAACTAGTCAGATATATATAAAAAGCAAGCCATTGTCATCAATAATGCCACCAATAACAACATCATATACAATATTATTCGTTTCCAACATAATAAATGTTACAAGGTTGCATAAGGTAAGAAGATAGAATAAGAACATAAATGGGCATCCAACTACAATCCAACATGCCAACCAAGTATCATACACCAACAAGCACAAATAAAAGATAAACTACCACATGAAATCTAGGTACATTAATAGAAGAGGATGAATTCAAAAAGAAGAACACCCTATAAAACCAACCCTATGATCCCAACCATCGATGGCCCTTACCACCCCAACCATCGACTAGGTAGAGGTTTTTAGCAATCGGGTACTCAGGCAAGGTAATAAGTATGCAAAAGATACTAAGGTACCAATAAAAACTTATAAGAATGATCAATAAAAGACAAGAGAAACTAAGATAGGCAATATAAAAACCAATCACCCAAATAAATCAGTGGGTTTGAGCAATACCCAAGGCATCCATGAATCTTTCTATGAGATGATTTACATAGTAAATCATGATCTATCATATCTATTTAGTAAGACCGAAAGGTCTAGCCAAGTCTATTGCTTAGTCCAAGAGACTTACCTAGGTGTAAAATAATTAAACACGCTGGATTCAATCCACAATAGTCAAATCAGCTCATTCGAGTCAAGAGAGGAAGTACATATCCTTTATTAATGAAAATAAGACTTGGTTATGGTTATAAATAACCACACATAGCCAACATTTAATTCCTTCAAATACTTAATCAAATTTGAAACCAAATAATAATGCAACCTTGTTATAACCTAGTGGACTAAGACAAATTGCAGTCCACGACTGATAATTACAACCCAATCATTTGGGGGGGGGGGGAATTCCAGTGAATAGAAGTGAAAATAGAGGTTAACAAATAGCCAGTCAAGTCAATTTTATTACAAATTGAAAACTTAAAATATGAAAAAGAGATATGCATATTAGAGGGTGTGGCATCAAGTGACAACCAATGATTATAAAAGCATGGACATAATCATGTATCAGGAAGACATCAAAGCTTCAAAAAAAATCATACTCATTTACATATGATATCTAGCAAAACAAGCTTAAACAGAATTGCCTATGAGGAAGGCATTAAAGATTTAGAAAAATCTATCCTTATTTACATACGATAACTATTAAAATAAGCTTAAACAAAATCACATATAAAGAAGGCATTAAAACTTCAAATAAATTTGTCCTTATTTACATATGATATCTAACAAAACATTATCAATAGAAAACAAGCCCATAATAACAAACCCAATTGGGTGTTGCAATTAGTGATGTCAGTTATGCAGGAGACTACATACAATATTTAACAAACTCTATCATTGATTAATAGAAAAAAGCTCCATCAATAAAAAAAATAGACCCATATGAAGAGACCAAATTGAGCATTATGATTAATATGCTAGTTAAGTTAATTTGGAGGCAACACAAATGTTCTAGTTAATACTTGAACTTAGAGTAGATGCCTAATTTGCAAAAACCCTCAGTTTAAATTCTCCCAATTTTTAATAAATGTAGTCACAAAAATCAAAGGTCCAAAATAATCTTATAATGCCTAGCAAAGAAAAAATCAAAATTTAAATCGATTTTGGCCATTACAAATTCAATTATAAATCATACCCAAAAAATGCAAGCCATCATGGATAAAAGTTGGCTTCTGGGTAAAAATCATGGTTTTCTTTTACAATAGCTCGCTACAAATATTAAAATAGCCCACCAATTTAGGTGCAGACTTCCCCATAACCACTAAGTTCCTTTATCTTCTTCCATGCCCCTGCTCAACCTCCTAGGGTTTTGACCCAACCTAGTAGTCTCCCCAAAAAGGGACAAAATGTATATCTTAGGGGTGCGAGTCAACCCCAAAAGCTTACCCCACAAGCCAAAGATAAAAATAATCGTCAACCAAAACCCCTTAAGTCAATTAAATATAATAGTAATAAATAAAATCAGTAAAATAACAATAATAATGATTAAATAAAATCCTTAAAATAATAAATAACAAAAATCATTTTGTCAATCCATAATAATAATAATCATCGACTAAAAGGCTTAAATTGATTTAAAATAATTAAAAAAACTCATTACAATAATAATGATTAACAAAAATCATAAGTCGACTCAAATAAAGGTAATAAACAATAAAATATTTTAAAATAATATTAAAATAAATCTTTAAGCTGATAAAAATCCTTAAATCGATTAATAATAGTAATTAGTAAAAAATATTAAATAAATAATGATAATTATAAAAAAAGTCATAAAAAATAATAATAATTAATTAAGTCCAATTACAACGATTTTTTTTCCCAAGATCACATAATAACAATAATAAAAAGAAAAATCATTAAGTAATAATAATGATTAAAAAAATCCTGAGTCAGCTCAAAAATCATGGTAAGTTAATTACCCATGAAGGGGGGCTAGGTTGCTAATGACATTTTCCAAGGTCAAGAGACCATACACAATCTAGTTGAACCAATAGCATAACAAGTTAATAATGCATGCCAACTCGTTATGGCTTTTAGGATCAAGTCCAACAATACCATAGAGGATAACCATAAGCAATTAATAATACCATGAAGGTCACCAAGAATATCACATCAAGAACAGGGCAAGAACATTCATGAGAAACTAATTCCAAACAAGGAACCATAACAAGACGTGCACATGTACAAGTGAGGCAAGACCATAAAAAGACAAAATAGAAATATAAGACGATGGTGGCTCAGTATCACATCATACACATTATACCCATCAGAGTGACTTATGACTGCTCAATCGACCCTCAAATATACTTGAGATGTCCAAACCCACCACCGAGCCTAGCTCACAGACTCGTTCATGCATCCACCAAATAAGATATTAGTAGTACCAAAATAATGTTGATATAAATAGTAATAATTCAAAACAAATCATTAAACATGAAATAATAATTAAACATAGTCATCTATAGTCATAAATGCAACCAAAATCAAAATTGATGACAATGAACCCAAATATGCCTTGTGAAACATAATCTACAGCTACAAGAGTGGTCAATGTCCATCTGCATCAGTGAACATATTAATCAATAACATAAATTAACATAACTAAACTAAAAAATCATATATATAACAAGATAAAATGAATCCAATGTAAGCAATTTATATGTGTGTGTGTGTGTGTGTGTGTGTGTGTGTGTGTTGATATGTGAGATATCTTGGGTAACTATTGTGATTATGATATATCACGGTTAATGCTTACAATATATATATATATATATATATATATATAGTGTAAGCATTAACCGTGATATATCATAATCACAATAGTTACCCAAGATATCTCACATATCAACATCTAAAACAAAACCAACATCAATCGTCATTAGTCCAAGTGCTATCAAAACATGTTGAAATAAGCTATAATCAAATATCTGTAAGGGGCCACAAAGTTGGGTCATGACGCCAATGTCTTATTTGCATGATCTTTGACCTATATTGTTCTTTCTTGGCCTACATTATACCACTTATGCCACTATTGCACTTTGTACTATCTTGGATGCATTTTTGGTTAAGTTTGACATCCTTTTACATGTGCTTTGTAGATTGCCTTTTTTGGGCAGCTAATTATTTTGAGTTTGTTTTTTTGTATATATGATGGCTTTTTTCACCATTTGTCATACTCTTTTGTTAGCCCATGACATGCTCTATTCTACTTTATGCATTGGCAATTTGACACACTTGTAGTTTGTGTCATGTCTCCATCAAGGCCCCTTTCTTAACACCTTGTCTTTTTCTATGGAGACACTTTTTCACTTCCTTGGTTTTTGAAGCAACTCTCTTGATTTATGATGACTTCTATGACAAGTTGACAATATCCTTTTTTGGAGCTATTTTGGTGAAGTCCAGTGTTTTCCTTGTTTTCATTTAGTGTTTTTGTATATGGGATATATTATATTTGCAATAAATTATAAAGTACCATGGGGGTTTGATTTTATATCCTAGTCTACCTTCATGCATGTGTACCTTATTTTGTGCACCCTTTACTATTTTAGTTTCTAGTCTCTCCCATCACCACTAGGGCCATATTTTGGAGAGATTTTATCTATATTTTTGACACCACTTTTTTGACAGTTAAAAATCTCTTATAGCTTAAAGTGTAGCTATTTTGATGAATCTCAATGTCATCTTATCTTCTCTGATAGTTCAACAATCCCTTTTAGTATGATATGGAGATATTTTGGTGCATACAATGTTAGTTTGTTTGATTTTCGAGTAGTGGATTCAGACCACTTGTGTAGACCTTTTTCCTCCAATCCACCCATTTAGCATTATGGATGGGTGTGCATATACATTATTTGGCATCACTCCATCTAGACAATATTATGGGGGAGTTGTAGTGTAAATCCTGCTTCTTAGGTGTTGAGTGTCCTTTGTGCACCAAACAATACTCTTTTGCACTTTTGACACCACTAACAGTCTTCTTAATTGAATCTATTTTGGTGATGCTTAGTGTCAGTTTTTTTTATGATTGAGTTGTGGATTCAGACCACTTGTGTAGATTGAGTTTTGAGTACTTGGAGTATGGACTGCTTCAACATAAACTTTGGGGGTTTTATAGCTCTCTCTTCTTATTTTCTCTCTTTTTTGGGGGTAGTTTCCTATGGGTTTTCTCCTCTTCTCTAATTTATGAGAGTTATATGTATATTTTGCAAATTTTTAAAGTATTTTTTAGATTCCTCCTTTGTACATGGGTATCTTATTCAGACACTTTATTTTTTATAACCCATATGAAGAATTTTTACTTGTCTCCATGGCCTTCTTGATGATTCTTATACTGACATCAGTGTGGTATCCTCACTGATGACACTAGTGTGGTAGATCCACCAGTCTTTGTACTCACTTATCACCATCTTATTAGATGGTGTTCAGGCAAATATTTCATTAGGTTCATCATTATACCTAGTAGTTTGAAGTGTAGTGTTAATATTCGACACGATTCCAAATTTCACTTAGTAGTTGTAGCGACTAGACATCTATGTACTCTGAAAAGATAGATTAGAATTCATAGGGACACGTGGATTCACACTGTATCTTTTATTGTGAATGAGTACTTTATCAAGCCTTGTTACTAGAACCCATTTTATTTCTCTCTCTCTCTAATCATAGATAAAGGGAGGGTGTTGGAGTTAATCTATGGTTAAGGCTATTTGTGTACATTGGGCAAGTTAGTTCCATATTCATGAGGATGTTGGGATTTGTCTATCTTCCTTCTATAAATGTGTCTTTGTACCTAAGGCTAATACATAGAGAATAATTTCAGCATTGTGTAATATATTTATGTGAATAGATAATTTATTCTTTATGTGTATGTTGAATATTCCATGGCTATAGTAATGGTGTCTTGGAGAGATATTGGCTAAAGAGACTTTTTAACTATTTCTGGTACATCCCCTCCATGGGTGAATCTATTAAAGACATGATCAACCAATGGTTCCTTGGTAGGACCAGTATGAGAGTGATCATTCCTAGTAGAGAACACACTCGAAAAAGGACTTCTACTAGTGGCCCTCCTTTATGAAGGTCAATGGGCCATGTTTTCCTTATAATTATTAACATGGGATGGCTCGACCCTGTTAGACATACCTCTAAAATCAGTATGTGAATGAGTTATGGATGCCTCTTTTATAAATGTAATAATTCCCTAATCTACTAATTGTGTAAGCTTTTGTTCAAGGGAAAAACACTCATTATATTGATGCCCATTAATACCATGATAAGTTTAAAAGTGATGCCCTTTTACCTTCTCAAATCTATGAGGTGGGTAATGTGAATTAGGAGGGAGTTTGATTAATAATTTATCTAACAAAGTTCATAATATATAACATGGTCTATCTCAATACCAATCAAATTGAATAGGCCAGTGTATGGTGGTGTTATTTTGTCTAACTATGGGAGGTACTCAAAAAACATGGTCCTTTCGTTTGTTCAATACTTTAAATATTAGTGCTTTTATAGGCATTGATGGTTTTGCATAATTTTTTTGAAATGGTTCATGATCCTTCATAACTTGTTTGGGTGCCCTTCAAACATGAGTCTTAACGTGCTTGGTTGGTGATGGAAAAATAGGTGATCGAGTTTGTGTATGGGTTAAAGAGCATGCATATTTATGCAATCCTAATATAAAGTCTTGAATGAAGCAAAGGGCTTATGAAATTCTCTCTCTCTAAGTAGAAAGATAATATCCCTACTAAATATAAATTGTACTTCCAAATTTGAGGGTGTAAAGTTTAATGAGTATAAAGCATCCTTAAATCAAATAACAATCTTGTAGAGATTCATTCTCATTTTGGGTCAATGTTTGAAAATGGTATAATGGTAACTTAGTTTAGGTAAATTAGTGAAAATGTGATAGGAACACATCCTCAAACTTCTTGAAAGTTGATAAAGAACCATCCAACATGCTATGAAACCAATCAAGAGCCCATGTTGTTAAACCATATTTTAAACTTTTAGGACTTAGTGCACAAAAATCCTATGTTGTTAAAGGGTTGAGTATAGCAATAACTTGGAATAAAAAAAAGAAATAATTTATTTGACAAGACTTTTACAAAATAGCAAAGATGTAAAGAAAATGTACTTATCTAAAGAAAAATAGGTGTTTCTATGACTCAAGATGTTGAAATAGGCTTGAGAATCAGTCAAACACCTTTCATTTATGACTATAGTTGAAGTCAGGTTTTAGACAATAGTGCCCTTATGAGGATAGTATCACCATGTGGTGCTAGTGTCCTTATTGGAGGAGTTGTCTAAAACTTTCAAGGAAACTATAAAAGAGTTTGGAGGACTTATAGGTGATTCTTTGCCTCCTAGAAGCTCACTTATGTCATTGTTTTGACTGAATATCTTCTGAAAACCTAATAAATCCATGCACACATGAAACAACTAGATAAAATGTAAAAGAAATAAAAAAATTAGGTTATGGGATATTACGATCATGAGTAGAACCCCCATTATCCTAGCTTCAACCTACATTAATCTAATGCTAAGGGTCTCAGATTGCATGCAATTTTCCCATAGGGAACATGCATGGTATGCTAGAATGAATTTTTCTTAGGCCCTTATTTGATCAAGTATGCAAGTCTATATATGATAGCTGAGTAATATACAAAGTATTGAGCTATACTATTGACTGATTTTATGTAATTATGTGCCAAAATAGTAAGTGTTAGATGTAAAATGCCTTGTGAGGCTCTTTATATAGAAGTAAATTTGATTTGAATGTAAGACTTTGTTCACTGGAAAACAAATCACAAAAAGAGAGATAAAAACATAAGAGAAGTCTCAAAGTAGGGTTAGGACTGAAGACATAGGAGAAAATGATTGTTGGACATTATATCCATAATTGGACACTAGCACCACATGACACTACTATCCATATAAGGGTGCTATTGTTTGGAGGCCTAAAAATAGAGTGAAGATCGAGCAAGATGAGTTAGAGGCCCCTATGATTGGGGTTAGGTGACTCAGGACTATTGAGGGTACAAAAAATGGAAAAAAGAAGATATAAGAAAGATCAAAAGACTCAAAATGACCACGTGAATAAGAGCTATATTCATCACCAAGACCTTTAGGTGAAAGAACAACAAAAGGCATAGTTCTTGTGGTTTCTTAACCAAATTAGGGTGTATACAATTGCCCCACTTTTCTTCTTCTAGTAAAATGAAATTAAATTACTAGAGTAAAAGAAAAAGAGGACTGTGTACTTGTGTTTATCTATGCAAATGTATTCTAGACCTGGTTCACTTATTGGCCAAAGATGTGGACAGGAGCTAGAGTGAAGTATGTGAAGAGGAAATCCATAATGTGGGTGTCCTTTATATTGAATTTAAATAGTGAACTAAATCGCAAGGAACAAAACCCTATTTTGACCCCACCCTAATATCTAGATTGAATCTAAGTATGTAAACTGAATATGTGGAGAAACAATGCCTACTTATCCCCACTCTGACATGTGTACTAAATATGAGTATGTAAGCTAAATATGTGGATAAATAAGGCCTGATTTCCCCCACTCTAATATGTGTACTAAATCTGAGTATATAATCTAGGTCTGGTGGAAATCTATGGATCAACCATTATAGATAGTCATGTGACTCAAATTGGTGAAAATATGGTGGCATCCTAGTGACATATTGGTGATAATCTAAGTTTAACCTGTCAATCTAAACATAGAGATCGAGGATGTCTGTCTTGCATCATGACCCCAATCTTGATATCTAAGTAATGTAACTACATATCTGAACATCTGTATATCTTAGTCAAACTATATATATGAGTCAACTATATACCTGAGTCAAACTATATATCTAAGTTAAACTGTATACCTAAGTCAAACTATATTATAAGTCAAACTACATATCTAAGTCAAATTGTATATCTAAGTCAAACTATATATCCAAGTCAAAACATATTTCTGAGCCAAACTGCATACTTGAGTAAAATTGTGTCTGAATATTTGATTATGGGTAGACATATGTGTCTAAATATATGTATCTAAGTATACCTATGTGTCTTTATATCTATATCTGAGTAGACCTGTGTGTCTAAGTATTTATATCTGAGTAGACTTGTGTATCTAAATATTTGTATTTGAGAATACCCATGTGTTTGAATATATATATATATATATATATATATATATATATATATGAAACACTTTGTGTGTATTTTCTCCCCCTTTTCGTGAGAGTCAAGACTGAGGTGAAGGTGTCTAACCAAAAGTGGTGATAATCAATATGATGGTTATAGTAAGATGGAGTGATGTTGTTTTAAGTTTGAATATTTTATCGATTGTGATGGAGTTGATTGTTGAAATTGGGAATGGGATAGACCTTTAGCCTATATTGAGTTTGTTAATGGAATATAGGTTTTGTCATTTTGTAGAGATGAAGGTGATTAGGATATTAATAGAACTAATATAGGGTGAGGTGCATTGATGTCAAGTCCCACGCACAATAAATGGATCACAAATCAGAGTTAAAATTCTCTAGATATCAAGTTTGAAAGAAGTTGGTATTGGGTGGTGAAATAGGTATGCAAGGTCAACCTTAGTAAGGTGGCATTTTTATAAATGGTACTTAAATAGGTTAGTTAATTATTTTGATAAATCATTTGAATCATTTGAGTTGATATTGATTGTTTGCTCTGAGCTAGAGAGTATGCCAAGGAGAGGAGGAGTGAATTTGACTCAGTGTGAGGAGGTGGAGGCATTATCCAAGCTGGGGAGGAGGTTACCCTAGTAAAGAGCTCATTATTTTTCCTATTCTTATCACAAGTAGTACATTTTTTACTATTTTTGTTGGAAATCTAGTAATTTAGGGCCATTTTTAGATGTGTGGTGCTACTATCTTGATAATGGTACTATTATCCAAAATATGGTGTTAGTGTCTTGGATATGGTGCTACTGTCCAAAGTTAATATCCCATATGCAATGCTAATGTCCAGTAGGCCTAGTTTGTGATGCTAGTTATTATTGACTAGTGTTTTATGACTATTATTATTTATTGATCTAATATTATGTGATGTTGATGTTGGTTTTGGTTGTATTTTATAGGTAGATGTGTACATGAGAGAGTTATGGAGTGATCAAGTGATGGAGACATTATGGGGATTACCCTTGATAGATGAATAGATGGCTATGGTAGAGAGAGCTGGTTTGAGTCATGTGGCATCATTAGATATGATTCCATGTGATAAACATATGATGATCGCATTATGTGAAAGGTGGGATGCAAATACCTACACATTTTGGCTACCTATTAGGGAGATGACTATCACCTTAGAGGATGCGTATAGGATTATATGATTATCGATTACTAGGCAAAGAGTAGTATTACAAGAGAATACTAGTGATCAAGCTATACAATAGGTCATTAGGTATTTTTTGTGATTTCTATGGGGACTCATCATGTAAGGAGCCACAATGATATATCATTATCATTTATTGTCATAGTGAATGTTCTATGGTTACAAAAGTTCTTAGCATTTTTTAGCTTCATTTATGGCCACAAATGGGAGCAGGGTATCGATATCATATAGGATGCATGAGATAGTATAAGACATAGAGGATCACGACACCATCTACTCATGTGGTCACACTACGCTATCTTAATTTTATCAATATTTATATCATTTTATGTAAGAGATGTGTGAAGGAGGTATTGGATCTTCCACACTATTACATTATTGGGTGTATGAGCATATAGTGGTGAGTAGACGTATGTTGCCTCAAATAAGTGATTGGGATCACCCTCAATCATTTATAGAGAGGTGGACTAGTATGATCCACATGCCCAAGAGGATCACACTGAGTGTCAATAGGTGCTTGACAGGGTGACGGCCTGAGACATTATCTAGAGGCCCTACATGAGCTATAAGGGATGGCATGATGATGATGTTTAGTTGAGATAGGTACGAGTGAGTTGTTAACTGCATGACCATTGGGTTAATGTATTTGAGAGGTTCCAATATGAGTGGGTGACATGGTAGTTTAGTGTTACTCAAGATGTGCCACCAATGTTAGTGGTG
This sequence comes from Torreya grandis, assembly GCA_037957365.1. Classification (NCBI taxonomy): domain Eukaryota; kingdom Viridiplantae; phylum Streptophyta; class Pinopsida; order Cupressales; family Taxaceae; genus Torreya; species Torreya grandis. The sequence continues at coordinate 7,370,038 of JARHVA010000093.1, read as the reverse complement.
TGATTGAGGAGTTCTCAAGCTCTAGTGAGGCCCAGTAGTAGGCCTAGACCATTAATTATAGAGTTATCTTTGATTCCATTGATAGAATGGGATTCGATGATTGATATATTGGATGTGGATGATGTGATAGCTACATATGCCTATGTATCATGGTGGAAAGAGCATAGATGGGCACCTTTATTCCCAAGAGGTGAGATCATTATGAAGGATGTGCTGGATGTGGAGCCCCATAGGGCTATCGATGGTAAATTGCTGTTGTATGTTTGTATATTATATGTATTTGTTTAATTATTTATTTGGGTAGGTATTTTATGCTTTGTGTTAGAATGTTGAGGTTCATGTGATGATGAGTATTGGGAGACTACCATTAAGTCTGCACTCTGAGTACTAACATGACATATTCTTGATGATGTCATGGATGATGGATTAGTAGAGAGGGCCATGGATGTTGTTGGTGTTCATGCTCATTTGGTCAATCCAATTACCATAGATACTATGATGTATAGATCAATGGATGATGACATCGACAAGGCACATGCAAAGTTATAGAGAAGGACCATGCTTGCACCTGATTCTCTAGGTGAGCTAATAGTTAGATAGTGGATGATTACATACATCTATAACGAGATCATGTGGAGTGTATGGTTGAGTTGGGTGTGTTACAGGAGAGAAAGAGTAGATGAAGGCCTCTATCAAGGTCATATAAAGATAGTGGGGCCTCAAATTATAGTATGGATGAGTCTGAGAGTGAGAGTAGGGGGCTGGTCCTGGTGGCCACATTCAAATTATTAAGTGATTTACAATATTTGTATTAAAACTATGTTCCGAGTTATATATATGGATGTTTGATATTATATGGATGTTTGATATTATATGGGCACAATGCATATTGGTATCTTGGTTTGGTTACATTGTGCATGTTTACATGTGTTTGATTATTTGTATTGTGTTAAATGGAGATATTGGATTATGGTATATATCTAAGTAATGGTAATTAATTTTTTATATGTTTATAAATGTTTAAGTAGACATGTCTAGTGGACTAGGAATGTTAGTTGTTAGTATAGGTGTTACAGGAGGCTTGTAAGATATTTTTACATGGATCATGTAACTATGATATGCTCTATTTGAACTCAAATCATGTGGTGAATAAATGACCATATTGTTCATGGTGTGTCATTGTAGAATTAGACACTAGAACTAGTACTGTGTGTGATACACTACTAGTAACTAGGTGTTTAGACTCTCTAATAAAGAGCTTAATTAGATGTTGTACTGAAACTATGCTCTAAGCTCTATGATATTTATCAAATATATTGATTGACTATTGGACTATGTTTTATTTTCTATGATCTCTTGAAAATATCTTGATCGGTGGTTGAACTAAAACTATGCTTTAATCTCTGTGAGTGTTTCCAAATAACTTAATTGGTGGGTGAATTAAGGTTATTCTTTGATCTATATGATTGTTTCCAAATATATTAATTGGTGTAAGAATGCAGACTATGCTCTAATCTATGTGAATTGGATACCATCTCTACTAAAACTATGGTGCATGAGATCTCTCATAAATAGGTGTCCTAGAAACCACATCTCATAGGATGAGTAACCAATGGCTCTTTAAAGGGAACATCCTAGGATAACTAGATTGTAGAGGAGTGTGATCTAGGAGAAAGACTGAGATATTAGTGCCCCCATGTGGATACTATAATTCCTTTATTGACATACTATTCAATACAATATTGGAGTGTATAATAATTGTTGTCTGAATATCCATTTATCTTATAAAAATTATAATATGGCTTATTTTGTATCCCCTATAGACAGTGTATTGGATGGTGATGAGTAGTAGGAAGTGTGATCATATCCTTATCTAATAATGTAATCAAGACATCATGAGACTGATATTTGTTTGAAAACTACATAACCACTTTGTTTGATTTTAAGGTGTAGAAGAAGAGGGAAAGGAAAGAGAAGAAAATGTATCTAGTATATCCTCATCAATAATTTAATTATCATACTCATAGTAATCCTAATATCCATCATTACAATAATATTCACCATCATCATCATTATTAATTAAATCATTATCATGTGCTAATGTGAAATCTTAAAAAAAATTCCATTCATTATTATAATTATGAGAAAAAATCATAAATTCATCAATTAGGTGAGGAGTACGAGGCTTCTTGGATGTCATTTCAAACTTACCAAAGAAGATAATGTAAATAATGAATAAAAAGTATAGAATAGGTATAATGTAATGTAACATAGGTATATGTACAACTATGAAAAATATTTAACCTAATATGTAGAAGAAATCAAGATTGTACTTGAAACCCTAATTGCTAGTATTTAGATGTATAAGGACCTACTATGTGGATCTAGGGTTTGATGAGGGTTGTTTTTAAAAAAATTAAATTATATTAAATTAATGAAACCCTAATATAGGATTGATTTTAATAATCTAGGTTGTGCCAAAAATCTATAAAAAATAGAAGCTTGTAACTCTAATTTAGTGCACAAAAATTGAAGAAGGCAAACCCTAGGCAGAACTAGGGTTTTAAGTAATATTCGAAGACATGTTCACCAAATGTTTTAATATTTTAGAAATTAGTGCAAAAAACTCCTATGTTGTTAAAGGACTGAGTATAACAATAACTTGAAATGAAAACATGAAATAATTTACTTGACAAGCCTTTCCAAAAATAGCAAAGATATAAAGAAAATGTACTCATCTAGAGTAAAAAAAGTGTTTATGTGAATAATGATGCTAAAATAGGCTTGAGAATAGTCAAACACCTTTCATTCCATGACTGTAGTTAAAGTTAGGGTTTAGACAATAGTGCCCTTATGAGGACAGTAGTGTCATGTGGTGCTAGTGTTCAATTATGGCACTAATGTCCTTCTTGGAGGAGCCATCTAAAACTTTCAAGGAAGCTACAAGAGAGTTTGGGGAACTTATAGGTGATTCTGTATATTTTAGAATCTTGCCTGTGTCACTATTTTGATTGAATATCTTATAAAAGCCTAATGAATACCTGCACACATGAAAAAATAACTGGATCAATTCAAAATAAAAGAAAAAATTGGGTTATGGGATATTAAGATCGCACTAAGTAGAACCCCTTTTGTCCTAGCCATTGCCTACATTAACACCAATACAAAGGGTCTCAAATTTCATGTAGTTATCCCTTATAAGAATGTGCATAATCAACACACATGATATGCTAGAATGAGTTTTACTTAGGCCCTTATTTGATCAAGCATGCAAGTCTAGATATGATACCTGAGTAATATGCAAAGTATTAAGATGTACTATTGACTGATTTTATGTAATAATGTACCAAAATAGTAAGTGATATATGTAAAATGTCTTGTGAGGCTCTTTATATATAAGTTAATTTGATTTGAATGTAAGACCTTGCTCGTTGGTCAACAAGTCATAAAAAGAGGGATATAAACATAAGAGAAGGCTCAAGGTATGGTTAGGACCCAAAACATGAGCGAAAATGACCATTAAACACTAGTATCCTGAGGCCTAAAAATAGAGTTAAGACCGAGCATGATAGGCTATGGGCCCCTATGACTGGGAGAAGGGGACTTAAGACCACTGAGAGTGCAAAAAATAAGGAAAAGAAGACACAAAAAAGATCAAAAGACTCAAAATAACCATGAAAACAAGGGTTATAGTCATCACTAATACCTTTATGTGAAATATCAACAAAATACACAGTACTTATGGTTGCTTGACCAAATTAGGGTGTATACAAATTGTAATGGAAAGATTTTAATAGCATGTTTTTATTTTGGGCCCAATGTTCAAAGGAGTGTATATATTGGTGCAAATGAATAGGAGGGTCCCCTTGACCATTGAATAAGGATAAATCAAGCATGATAAAGTCTTGTGGATAAATATATTCAAACACATGTCAAGCAATTGGTTGCCTTGATAATGTATTCTCCTAAAAAAGAGCCTCATGAGAAGAAACTTGTAACTTAAGAGTATTGAATTTTTGTTGTAAATCTCCCATGGTGGTCACAATAGATAACATGTCATGAGGAGAGGTTGAGGTTTATGTTAGAATTTTTAAAGTAACATTCCCATGAAACATAAGGATTGTGGGATATGTATTAGTCTCGAAAGGAGAATCATCTCATGGGTTTGCAATATTTGGTAAAGGAGTACCCATGATTAAAGAGGTAAGCATGTCATGATATATATCATGAAGGATAATACTGTTACCATTAAAAGATGATAATTCACTTGGAATTTGCTTACTTTTAATAGGAATTGGTGAAATAATTTCACTTGTAAACATTTGTTCTTATTTAGCCAAAAATGCAAAAGAGGGAGGAAAAGGGAAATTTGACACTTCATTTACAAAATCATGAATGGGGGAGGGAGTGCAACTGTCATTTTAATTTGTACTTAACAAAGAAAGAGAGAATGAAATGCTACTTTTGAGTTTCTTGGATTTAGATAATTTAGCCTTCAAACGAGATACATCAAGCAGAGTTTAAACTTTTTGTGTGTCCCCAAATAATGCAAGTTTCGTAAGTGTTTCCTAAGGATGTTCATTTGCACTCTCATTTTTCCACTCAATAAAGAAAGGGTGAGAGATAAGACATGTATTTTTATTATTACACAATGGAGGAGAAGAACAAATTGGACTAGGTGTGTTTGAATCATGCAAAAAAGACATGGGATTTTCAACACTAGTATTATTTGGAGGTGAAAGCACACACTTGACTTCATAAATATTTTAATTATGTGATACATTGGAGGAACATTCAACCTCCTTGACTTTGTCAACATTATAAGGGGGAAGCTCACATTCGATTGTTAAGATAACCAAAAAAGGTGTAGATGCAATAATTGGATTTCCAACACTAGGAATAATATCATTTTACATTCTTGTTGGTTCTTGAGACTCCTCATAATTGTAAAGTAAAGGAGTAAAAGAGTGAGCTTCAACATAGCCAAGAACAATATCATTCTATTCATTCCATAAGAAGAAATATCATTATAACTAGCTTGGTCATAGAGATTTGCATTTGCATCATTTGTTATTTCATTGTCACAATTATAAGGAAAGGTAGGGGTTTTAGCCCATTTTTTATGATGTTCTATAAGATCCTCATATGAAATACATTGATCATCAGATACATTAAAATTAAGATCAAAAGGATGAGGGCTTTTTGGTTGAGGGTCATTTGGATGGCCATGAAGTAGGGAATCCATAAAGAGGTGATATTTTAAGAAAAATTTGAAAAGCACAACTAGGAGAGACAAAGCAATAAAAATATTTAACATTCCTAAACTAGGCCTACATAAACATAAATTAGATCTGAAAAATAAAATATAGAAATTTGAAATGGAATATGAGCAAAGGTAAAAACCCTAATATAAAAACTAGGGTTTTGGTTCAATAATCTAAGGTCGATTCCACCAAAGTTTTATGTGATTTAAGAGTTTTACAAGATAATACCTTAAAAAATAAACCTATTTAAAAGGAATGACAATATTTAGATTTGCACTAAAATATAGTCAAAAATACAGGTTTGCCTAATTTAGCATGTACAATAAATACATTAAGTACAAAGTAACGAAGAGATAAAGAGAATGTATCTTATTTTATGTTCTGTTTTGGATCGTGGTAGTGGTTAGGAGTCATCATAGGGTTGTGTTGAAGATCTAAATTTTTTTTATTCTATGTTTTGACTATTTTTGACCTCTAGATAGTTACATCGATCTAGGACAGTAACAATGATAATTGTGTTTATATCTGATGCTAGTGTCTAATAAAAGATATACATAAAAATGACCTCAAATTTGGATCAGACCTGCATTTCCCCCTATATAATTTTTCTATGTCTTAATTTATGCTCACATGTGTGCCAGATCTAGATAATAAACAAACCTAGTTCTTTTACATTATACCTCTTACAACCTAGTAAAAAGGGGTTAGTAATGTGAGTCGAGTTAACCATATACTACCCCACATGAGGGACCTTACTCCTTTACCAATTGAGACTTTTGACAATGCAATTACGTGGTTGTTAATAATTTAAATTATTGTTCTCTCTTTGCCACTAATGGTTTAATGCTCTTCAATGAATAAAGAAAGATTATTTAAATGATAATTACACACCTTAAATATATATTTACATATCATAAATTGATACTATTAAAAATAGAAATTAAATAGGTCATAAGCTTCCTTGAGAGCCTATACACCCTATCCTATAGGTCTTATATAAAACCTACTATTTTAGGCCCTAGCCTAGCTAGTAGGCATTGACCTACTTAATAGAGTATTTTTTTAAGTAAGGTAATTTAAAATTTATTTATCGTAAGAAGCCTATATGGGCATGTAAGAGACTTTATTGTAATACCTTACTTATAATAAAATCCATGTGTGGAAGAAAAGTATAAGTCCTTTATGACATGAAAAGGACCCATGTAAGAGAAGGGTACTCTCTTCTTTGAGTGGGTTGATGGTTATCCTTGAAAAGTGAATTTTGACTCTTCCATTTTTTGGATAAACCTTAGTCATTATTTTGGGGTTTTGGACTGATGGAAAATAAAATAATAAACAAATAAAAAATAAAATAAAACAAAAAAAATATTGTGAACAAAACTTTATGAAAGCATGGCCAAAACCCAAGTAGAGTTTTCAATTTGCATTCTCTTACCAAGTTTTTGCCTCCATCATTGTATTTTTTTGAAGCTTCATTCCTTGCCATGGCTACCTTCCATTGATGCTGTTGTTATTGGAATAAGAACCAACCAGAGGGAGGAGAAGGAGAGATTAGTTAGAAAAATGGATACAAGTTTGAATCAGGGAAGTGAAATCTCCCTTTTAAACCTTATTATTTTTCTAATTTAATGAACAAATTAAATAATGAAGGAAGCCTATTTTTTTTGTTTTTGTAGAGGTAGTTTTTTTTCTTGGTGAAATTTTTTTTTTTTAAATGTGTTGCATTTGATTGAAACCATCATTTGGGTTGAGGAATTTTATGTTTTAGTTTATACTTATGATTTTGGAATAATTCTGAAATCCTAGGTGAGAGGGTTTCCTGCAAATGTCATATTTTATTCAATTGAGTAAAAAAGTGGGGGGGACAGAGGGCGGTAGGGGATTTCAAGTTTTTTAAAAAATAAATAAATAAAAATCCATGTTAATATGTGTGTGTGTGTGTGTGTGTGTGTGTGTTATATCTGTACATACATCTTCTATGTACCTTGTATACATGTACTCTGAATATGTGTGTGTGTGTGTGTGTGTATGTGTATATATATGTGTGTCTATATGTATGTTTATATATGTGTGTGTATATGTGTGTGTCTATATATATAACATTTTATAATACTGAATCAAAATTTATTTTAAATAATTAATATATACATTAAAAAAATATATATTAATTTATGTTTGATTGGGGGGTGGGGGCAGCTGAGTCAACCCAGCCCCCTCCCATAATAGGGAAGGTAAGAGGATGGGCCATTAGTACATATATACAAAGTATGTTGAATTAAAATTTATTTTAAATAAATAATATAAATATAAACAAAAAAACATATATTAATTTATGTTTGGATGGGGGGATGGCTGAGTCGTCCCAGCCCCCTCCCATAATAGGGAAGGGGACAGGCCTGTTGGCCCACTCCCAACCACAACAGGACAGGGCAACGACCATGGTCGCAACCAGGCCTAAGGCCAGCTGTCGGCCATGAGCTACCAATGGTTAAACAAAACAAGTTTAATAAAATAAAATAAAATACACACACACATATATAATAATACTATTATGTATATTTATTAATAGTATATGTTCCAATTTTAAAATATATAAAAATTAAAATTTATTAATATTTTTTTAATGTTTCAATTTAATAACATTAATTTATATAATGTTATTTATATAAATATGATAATTTACTATTATTTATATAATAAAAGTGTGGCATATAATACATAAATGTAATTTTGGTTATTGAAAATATATGATCATATATTTAAATACGTGTTTTTATTTATGAAAAAGGGTATAAAGAAAATATCTGCTTCAATGGATATATATATATATATATATATATCTTCAGATAACAAAAGAGAATAAAATTTTAGAAGAGATTAGCCTTCGTTGGAAACATAAATATATAAAGATTTGTAAACACATGGTTAAAAGTACACAAGTAAAAATTATCAAAATTTCCACAACTTTTGAATGGACTTGAGTGCAAATATTAAATCAATTTTATCTAAACAAAATTGAATAAGATTAGTCATCATTCAATGATAATTAGAGTTAGAGACTTAATATGGGTATATAAATATTTTATGTATAAAGACATAAAGTTGAGGTTTTAGCTCTTATAACATAGACGTGGGATTTTGAAATAGCAATAGAATTGATTCTTGCCTTAACGAATATTTGATCGATTGACCTTTGATTTGCAAATGAAAACCGATAAGATTATCCTCTAATCTTAATATTGATAGGACACTTTAAGGGAGCTTAGAAAACTACTGGTTAATATGATGTATGAGTTGTCAGTGTATTTTATTGAACATAGTGCAATTACTTAGTAACTTTATTTGTAAGTTATTTTTGTTAGCGTAATCAAATTATTATTATTTAATGATTAGGGATGGGTATGGTTACCAATGAGTCTTGTGTCATTGATGTTAAAGTGCAATGTTTTATCTTTCTTGTTAGGTTACTTGTAGATTTGTCATAAGCGTGTTTTATTTAATTGACAAATTAATTATTTAATTTATTTATTAATTTTAGATAAATAGTAGTATTTAAGGGAGGAGTCACTTGCTCAGCTTTTTAGTTGACCCCTTGTTGTATATATCATAATGCAAGAAAATGAGATCCAATGCACTTGTTCAATAAGATATTATGTATTGTTGTTATTATTGGTGTTGTAAATAGAATTATTATTTGACATTAGTTTATCCAATGATTGCGAAAAAGTTGTTATAACCCAGAATTAGGATGTAGGTTTTGAATAGTTGTAATGAATTTTACTATTATCATAGATCATGATCATGTTGTTATGCTTGGATACAACATTAGTATAATCTTGTAATACTTTTATATTGATATCATTATGAAAATAAAGTTTCTCATGTTACAAAAAATTGAGTTTTGTATTTATTTTAAGCCTGATTTGATTTGGATTAGTTTTAGTATCCTTGAAATTTTTGATATGGTTTTCTTTGGTGTCTTACAACCTAGAAAGATAAATTTCAAGATGCAAGGTTGAAATTAATAAACTGTATTATCACTACTAATTTAATCAAGATGGGGCCTTAATCATGGAAATGCATTTAGGATAAATAAATAAGGAGAACGCTAAAGTTAGTCTCAAAACAATATCTAAATAAGTTTAACAAATAAATTTGAAACAATATAGAAACTATCATTACCTTATAATCAAATAAGTCTTATATTTGATAATCTCAAGAAAAACAATATCGTATAATTAATTTATTATTAAAATTCACAAATATAAAAGTGATGAAATTTGTGAGACCACATCACCATAAGTTGATATAGTGGGTAGAGTTAGATCATAAAACTATTTTCAAGATTAGAAGGAGCCTTTTTAAAAGTTGAAGGAATAGGATAATAGGCATAAACGAAAATTTGAAACCTCTAACTCTATCCTAATATAATATAATTTATCGACTTGTATCAATCTACCTCATTCAATTGTTCTTTGGTAAAACCATCTCTAGGGACAATTGTAGGAATTAAGCACTTGCTGATTATTTTAGTTTTCAAAATTCTATTGAAAGCACCATGTGAAAAGAAGTTAGAGTGATAGCATCTCAAATTTGGGGGTTGGTAAAATTTCCTCTTATATTTAAATTAACTTAGGTAACTTGTTTCAACCAAAACATGTTCATTTACTATTTTTAATAACTCTTTTTTAAATTTAATTTATCTAAAAAAAAATTATTGTTATGATTTTAGTTTGTGAAGTCGCTCTGAAAACAGGCTCAAAGTAATAAAAGATTTAGAGATTTTCTGAAACTAAAATTTTTAGGCTTTAGAATTATATTACAAGAATCAGGATTTGCAACCATTATTTTTTTACCTCATTCTTATGCCTTTTGACAGATCCAATTCCAGAGGCTTTTGGCATTTTTCTACAGCTGATGTTCTTTTTCATCTTGCAAAGTCATTTCAAAATTGAGTTACCAAAAATAGCTAGAGGAGATTTTTAAAAAAATCAGGGGATGATAATAATTTTTTTTACCCTTATATTTATATAAGAACCATGTTTTAATATTTTTACTATTTTAGTCATTCAATTTTGAACTCTATTTATTCAAAAAATTATCTAATTGAACAGTGTTTTGCGCTAAAAACCATTTGGAATGCCGAGTTATTTTAGCATTTAAATTATTAGAGATTGTTTTTTTAGGTTCTTAGTGGTATCATGTAGCTAATAAAATACAAAATAACTTTTAGAAATATTTTTTACCTCGTGGGGGTATTTTATCCGTTGTTATATGATAGGTAATTTAACAAAATTGAAACTTGTTTCTGAAATGAGCTAATCAAGTCTCGATGCACTGTGGTTGGGTAATTTCACTCCAAAATGAATGGTTAACCTTGAATAATATACTCATGGGTATTACGATGATTTTATTTTAAGTTGGGATCATTAGGTGTTTGGTTGCTTATGTAGTTTTAACGTGCTTACAGTTGTAGTTGCAGAAACAATGTGACAATGAACCATTGATAGATAAAGTTCCATATAGTTGGGATGATATTAAGTATTGGTTTCATTATTCTAATCTATATTTATATCTTTTGAGTATCAAATTTGAGTGTAGTCTTGTACGTCAATTCTGGTGTAATCGACATAGTTTACTCAGATCTAGCTTGTCAAATGCCTTTATATATTTTAGTTTCTAAAATAAAAGATGAGATTCTACACTGTATATAACATACCTTGAGTGTATTTGTATATATTTAAGATTACCTTTGCTTGTGGATGTAGGATTATAATATGATGTACTTAATATGCACATTAGTATGGTTGTGTAAATTGTTGAAGTGTTTACTCATGCGGAATCAATATTGCATAAGAGAAGAAAAAAATAATAGTGTTTTTATGGGTTTTGTTTGAGTAAAAATTTTGGGTATTGCATTTTGAATTCATAGCTTGGATTCAACACTGGGAGCTCTGAAGAATTGCATTTTTTATTTGTGATGAAGTTGCAAAACTTATCGTCATGATATTTATGTTTGTTTATACTTACAGTGAATTAAGATTGTAAATTGAATTATGTGACCATGTTATTGGTGTTTGGGTAAAGTTACCTTGAGTTTGGATAATTGACTTTGTTGGCATGTCTCTACTTCAGGTTAATGTTTTATATAATATCTATTGTGTGATATATTTACTTATTTAAGGTAGTGTATTTTAATGTTATTTATGAATGTGTATTTCCTACATATGTACTCATGAGGTATTTTATTATCATAATGCACCTCTTTAGTATTCTAGAATAATTAACTAACCCTATTTTGAAATGAGAATAGAGGATTTTTTTCCTTAAGCTATCATGGTGGTAAATTTACAATTCTATAGAGTGTGATTGCTCTTATTTACTATTATTTTGCTCACGGGGTATAGAGATGATAGTATTATTATTATGTTTTTAAATGAGGAAGTGATAAATACCTTAATGAATGTAATGGTTAATAGTTTTTATAAGTATATTTAAGAGGCTTGCAAGGTTTACTACAAGTATATAACGTATATAAATCTTGAGTCTATAGTATATTTTCTTGAAATGATACATTCTTTGATCCAAGCTTAATCTTATACAACTTAACCAATTTCAAAATCGTAAATAACCTTACGGTGTTAAAATAAAGGTGGTAATGATAGGTCTATTATACATTTATATAGTTGATGGAATGCTTGTTTAGAGTAGTTGAATTCTTTAGTAGTGGCACCTAGTTGGGTAGGTGGCCAACGAGTATTAATAGCATTGACGTAAGAGAATTTCTTTCAAAACTTTAGGTAGTGATAACCTTAAGTGACTACACCTTCCCTTTGTTAAACATGTTCATGATATGAGTACTCCTTGATTTGATAGTATATATGCTAGTTACTTAGAGCATATAGTTTAGCATTGATTGTGATTTATAAACTTTTTGTGGATGATGACCTTTTTAAGGTGACCCTTATCTTTTGCATTGACAATTGCATCCTTTTGATAGTTCATGTAGTGTTAATGCATGCAAAATCTAGTAAGATGTAGTACCGTATTCGATGCATGCATCAAGGTCTATAGAACCTTGTTTCTTCATCTTATCTCACCTTAATTGAGAATGGTGAAATTTTAGTCATTTAGAGTATGGCTTGATGAGTACTGCTGTTGATTCACCATTTATCTCGGTGATGATTGCTTAGACCATATCAATACTTCTAATAATTACAAAAGATAGCAGTTTTTAGTGGTCATCATCATACATCAAATTTTCATTCGATAGAAATTCGGTGAGCTATGTTTGACAATGATATTCCCTATGAGATATGCTACTTGAGATCATTCATAATTAAAGATATGAGTCATTATGTTTGCATTGGTATTTATGTGGCACCATGTGTGGAAGTGGATAGTTTTTATTCTCTTTCATCTATATCAGTTGGTTTGTAATGGTGGACTATTATGATCAAATGCTATTGGATACGTTCTCTTCAATATCACTTTATTATGATATGGGTTGTTTATTCAGTTTTTTCAGTGATGGTTAGTGATGGATAACAAAAAAAAAATCTATGTGTTATCTTGGGACATTGTGTTACCATGCACAGAGAAACTTAGATATTCCTCATAAGATTATAATTAGAATAATAGATATATGTTGAAAATGCCATCAAGGATGACATTGTGGCATCGTTAGACCAATGTAATTTTTTTGATATGTATCAACATGGTTACTCTCTATAAGTAATGTTATTTGGCAATAATTTGGTTACATGACAATCAGATATGTGAGTTAATATAGTATCATTTGGTGATGATATGGCACTGAAATGACATGTGCAGGAGTTGTTTGCTATTCTCCATTGTACCAGCTAGTTGTTATGATGGACCACACCCTAGTCGATGATGTAGTTCAATTCTCCAGACAACTAGTGGATTATTTTCATATTGGTAATGACAGATAGACCAACCTACTATGCTCGATGACATAGTTTGATTCTCTGTGATGGCTAGTGGACCATCTGATGCCATCTAACCTTATTCCTTCTCCCCTTGGGTGACTTGTTAAGTTACATAGTGATTATGATGTGATCTATTTTCATTATGCTTTATCAATTTTATTCTAATTTATTTTAATTTGACTTGAAACCAATACCATTTTTTTTGTTTTTGAATATTTTAAATAACCGATCATAACAATTGTTGTTGATATTTTTTTATGATTGAGATTTCTTTTTTAAGGCCACGTGGTTTCTTTTTTTATTATTATTACTTTTACATGATCAATTTAATTTTAATTTTTTTGGGTGATTGTTGGTATTGGTTTCACATGTGTTCATAATGTGCATAATTGTTACACCATTGGCATGGTATGGGAGAGGAGAAGTAACTTGGAATACATCTAATCGATCATAATGGGAACCGATCACGTTGGTTTATGATACCATCTTTTTCACCCTACCAGACAAGGTAGTTGTGTGTGTGTGTGTGTGTGCGCGCGCGCGCGCATGCGTGCGTGTGAGCATGTGTGGTCCTTACATGGAGATATGATTCTTTTGGGAGGTCTAATGAGTTTATGTGATAGAGCACTGTGATTTCTTAGTTATTTCAGCAGTGGTATTGTTATATTCTAATGATGTTGGATGTTGGGACCCATTATATTGTTATATGGTTTAGAGTGGTTTATCTTGGTTCAGTATTGCAAGTTAGTGCACATACTCATGTGTTCCATATGGCACTAGATATTGGGACTCAACTTTGCCAATATTATTCTTTATGATTTAATATGGTTCAATATTGTTTAGTTTTCTTAGAAGGGTATTGCCTTGGGTGGATACTTATCTTATCAAGGTAATTTTGGCATGATTTGTGCTCATAATTCTTTCTCAATATTATTTATACACTAGATGGGTACTTGAGCTCTCATAATTATATCAGAAGATTTTGGGTTTTAGTGGGTGGATGTCAGATATATATGACAACATAACTTATATCAGAATGAATTTGATTCATAATTTATTCATTTCTGAGGCTATTCATGTTCTTATAGGCATATGTTATTCTTGATTTAGTTGGTACAGGGAGATAGTGTGACTTAAATTCTAGCATGACTTAATACGCCAATTTGACTCAGTGGTGTTTAGAATTCTTGTTCGTATAGTATGTTGCCATGGATTGACACTTATTTATCACTTGGCATGTTCATCAAAGGATGTTGCTGAGTGCTTAGTGTTGTCATACAAAAAATTGATACTTCATGCATATGCAACTTTAGAGATGGATAAAAGTAATTACGTCATATCAGTTGGTTTGTGACAGATAATGGTTATCAATATTGGTTAAAATTACTTAGCATTGCTCAATTTTACTCAGTATAGTTTGGCCATGGAGTGACACTTATATTAGTATAGACATATCAATGATCATTTTGATTTAGTTATTTTATTGGTAGAAATTTAATTATTAATGGCTTGTAGTGACATTTCAAAGATTTTTGAGAGCCAGTAATTAATGTATTATTCTTCATTTTGGTTTTTGCATCGAGGATGATGCTTTTATAAAGGGAGGAGTATGAAATACCTCACGTGAGGAACCTTCCTCTTTTACCAATTGAGACTTTCAACTATGTAATTGAGTGGTTGTTAAAATTTTGAATTATAGATATCTCTTTGTCACTAATAGATTAATACTCCTTAATGAATAAAGAAAGGTTATTTAAATTATAATTACCTACTTTAAATATATATTTACATATCATAAATTTATAATATTAAAAATTAAAATTAAATAGGTCATAGACTTTCTACCAAGCATATGAATCCTATTTCATTGGTCTTCTAGAAAACTTACTCTCTTAGGTCCTAGCTTAGTCAGTAGGCATTGACCTATTTGATAGACTATTTTTCAAATAAAGTAATTTAAAATTTATTAATTGTAAGGAGCCTATATGGGCATGTAAGAGAATTTATTGTAAGACCTTATTTGTAAGAAACTCCATTAATGGAAAAAAAAGTATGTCTTTTATAATAAAAAAATGACCCATGTAAGAGAAGGGCACTCTCTTCTTTGAGTGGGTTGATGGTTATCATTGAAAGTGAATTTTGATTTTTGATTTTTTAGATAAACCTTAGTCATTGTTTTGAGGTTTTAGAATGATGAGAATAAAATAATAAACAAACAAAAAAATAAAAAATAAAATAAAATAATAAAAGATTGTGAATAAAGCTTTATTCCAACTTGGCCAAAATTCAAGTAGAGTTTTGGAGTTGCATTCTCTTGCCAAGTCTTTGCCTCTATTGTTGCATTTTTTTTAAGCTTCATTCTTTGCCATGGATACCCTACATTAATGATGATGCTGGAAGGAGAACCAACCAGAGGGAGGAGAAGGAGAGATCAATTAGAAGAAATGGATACAAATTTGATTTAGACAAGTGAAATCTCCCTTTTAAACTCTATCATATTTATAATTTAATGAACAAATTAAACAAAGAAGGAAGTCTTCTTTCTTCTTTTTTTTTTTTGTAGAGGTAGTTCTTTTAATAGTGATTTTTTTTTTTTTTGGTAATGTGTTACATTTGATTGAAACCATTATTTGGGTTAAGGAATTTTATGTTTCAGTTTATACTTGTTATTTTTGCATAATACTGAAACTCTAAGTGAAAGGGTTCCCTGAGGGTTGCATGCAAATGTTAGTTTTTATTCAGGGGAATAAAAAAAAGGAGGGGGTACAGTGGGGGATTTCAAGTTTTTTTAAAAATAAATAAATAAAAATCCATATTAATTTGTGATCATTAATGTGTGTGTATATATATGTTTGGATGGGGATGGGGGCAACTGAGCCATCCCAATCCCTTCCCATAATAGAGAAGGGAGGGGGACAAGTTAGTCGGCCCACCCTTGACCACAACAGTTTAGGCCAATGGCCATGGCCACAGCCAAGCCTAAGGTCAGTCATCAGTCATAGGTTGTCGGTGGTTAAACAATTTTTTTTTAATAAAATAAAACTATATATATATATATATATATACAAATAAATAATAATGATAATATTATGTATATTTATTAATAGTATATGTTCCAGTTTTAAAATATATATAAATATAAATTTATTAATTTTTTTTAATGTTTCAATTTTATAACATTAGTTTATATAATGTTATTTAAATAATTTTGGTAATCTATTATTATTTATATAATAAAAGCGTAGCATATAATATATAAATGTAATTTTGGTTGTTGAAAATATATGATCATATATTTAAATATGTATTTTTATTTATGAAAGAGGTTATAAAGAAAATGTTTGCTTCAATGGCAATATATATATATCTTCAAATAGTGAAAGAAAATAAAATTTTAATGGTGATTGGCCTTCATTGGAAATGTAAATATATAAAAATTTGTAAACACATGGTTAAAATTACACAAGTAGAAATTCTCAAAATTTCTGCTACTTTTGAATGGATTTAGATATAAATATTAAATCAATTTTATCTAAGCAGAATTGAATATGATTAGTCATCGTTTGATGATAATTAAATTTGGAGACTTATTTTGGGTATATAAATATTTTATGTATAAAAATGTAAAGTTGAGGTTTTAGCTCTTATAACATAGACATGAGATTTTGAAATAATACTAAAATTGATTCTTGCCTTAACGAATATTTGATCGATTGATCATTTGATTTCAAAATGGGTTTTTTACAAGTTGAAACTGATAAGATTGCCCTCTAATCTTAATATCGATAGCACACTTTAAGGGAGCTTAGAAAACTATTGGTTAATATGATGTATGAGTTGTCAGTTTATTCGCTTGGATGCAGTGCAATTATTTAGTAGCTTTATTAGTAAGATGCTTTTGTCTGCGTAATAAAATTATTGTTATTTAATGATTGGGGTTGGGTATGGTTAACAATGAATCTTGTGTTGTTGATGTTAAAGTGTAATGTTTTATCCTTCTTGTCAGGTTACTTGCATATTTGTCATAAACATGTTTTATTTAATTGACAGATTTATTATTTAATTTGTTTATTAATTTTGAAAAAAGAATAATATTTACAGGAGGAGTAACTTGCTTAGCTTTTTAGCTGACCCCTTGTTGTCTATGTCATAATGCAAAAAAAAGACATCCAATGCACTTATTCAAAAAAATAATATGTATTGTTGTTGTTTTGGTGTTGTAAATAGAGTTATTGTTTGACATTCATTTATCCAGTGATTGCAAGAAAGTTGTTAGAGAATATAGATTTTGAATAGTTGCAATGGATTTTACTATTATCATAGATTATGTTTGTGTTGTCACGATTGAATAGAACATTAGTATAATCTTATAAGACTTTCATATTTATATCATTATAAAAATAAAGGTTCTCGTGTTACAACAAATTAAGTTTTGTATTTATTGTAAGCTTGATTCAGTTTGGATTAGTATTAGTATCTTTGAAATTTTGGATACACTAGTAGTTTTCTTTGGTGTCTTACAACCTAGAAAAATAAATTTCAAGGTGCAAGGTTCAAATCAATGAACTGTAGTATCACTACTAATTTAATCAAGATGGGACACTTACCTTAATCATGGGAATGCATTTAATATAAATAAATAAGGAGAGCATTAATGTTAGTCTTAAAACAAGATCTAAATAATTTAAAAAATAAATTTTAGGATTCATCATGCGAGAAGAATTGTTATCTGATATTTTGAGTACCAAATGTGTACTCATCTTCAGGGACAAAAAGCAGAAAATAAATGGTACTCAAAATGTCAGATAATAATTTTGCTCATATGATGAATCCCGAAATCTATTTTTTAAATATTTTATATCATGAAAACTTGACTGTTCTTAAGATCTAATTAAGTTTAACAAATAAATTTAAAAGGATATAAAAACTATCATTACGTTATAATCAAATAAATCTTATATTTGATTATCTCAGGGAAAATAATATCGTACAATTAATTTATTATTTAAATTCAAAAATATAAAAGTGGTGAAATTATTGAGACCACATCACATCAAGTTGATATAGTGGGTAGAGTTGGATCATAAAACTATTTTTGGAATAAAAAAGAACATTAGAAGTTGAAGGAATAAAATAATTGGCATAAACGAAAATTTGAAACCTCTAGCTCTATTCTAATAGAATATGATTTATCGACTTATATCAATCTACCTCATTCAGTTGTTCTTCGATGAAACCATCTATAGAGACAATTATAAGAGTTAATCCCCTGCTAATTATTTTAGTTTTTAGAATCCCATTAAAAGCACCCTGTCAAAAGAAGTTAGAGTGATAACATCTCACATTTAGGGGTTGATAGCATTTTCTCTTACGTTTAAATTAAATTAGGTAACTTTTAGTAACCAAAACATGATCATTTACTATTTTTTAATAACTCTTTTCCAAATTTAATTTATTCAGAATTTTTTTGTTATTCTGATTTTAGTCTATAAATTCACCCCAGAAATGGGTTCAAAGTAATAAAAGAATTAGAGATTTTATGAAACTAAAAATTTTAGGCTATAGATTTATATCACAGAAAATAAGATCTGTAACCATTATTTATATACCTTATTCTTATGCCTTTTGATGTATCCGATTCTCAATGTTTTTGCTATTTTTTTGCAGTTGATTTACTTTTTCAGCCTACAAAGTTGTTTCAAAATTGAGTTGCCAAAAATAGCTAGAGGATATTTTATAAAATCCAAAGGTTGATAATGATTTTTTAACTTTAAATTTATATAGAAACCCTATTTTAATATTTTTGGATGTTTTTAATATTTTTAGTTGTTTAATTTTGAACCCTATTTATTCATGAAATTGCCTAGATGAACAGTGTTCTGCTCTAAAACCTGTTTAGAACACCAAGTTATTTTAGCATTTAAATTACTAGAGATTATTTTTGAAGGTTCTTAGTGATATCATGTTGTTAATAGAATATAAAATAAATTTCATAAATACTTTTCAACTCGTGGGGGTATTTTATCCATTGTCATTTGATATGTGATTTAATGAAATTGTAACTTGTTTGTGAGATGAGCTAGTCAAGTCTGGATGTAGCGGGGTTGAGTAATTTCAATTTGACATGAATGATTAACCTTGAATAGTGTACTCAGGGGTAATACAGTGGTTTTATTTTAAGTTTGGATCATTAAGAGTTTGGTTGCTTACATAGTTTTAACGCGCTTATAGTTGTTGTAAAAATAATATGACAACAAATCGTTGACTGGTCACATTCCATACTGTTGGGATGAGATTTAGTATTAGTTTCTTTAGTCTAATATAACCTTGATATATTTTGAGTGTCAAATTTGAGTGTAATCGTGTACACCCAATCTGGTGTAGTCAACATAACTTAGTTGCATCTAGCTTGTCGAACATCTTTATACATTTTATTTTTTGAAATAGAAGGTGAGCGTCTACATTATGTATAATTTACTTTGAGTGTGTTTGTATACCTTTAAGGTTACATTTTATTTTAGACATAGGATTATAAAATGTGTTCAAACCTTTAAGGTTACCTTTTTGTATTCAAAAACAACATCTAACAAACAAGTCAAGTTTCAAACCTAAATTCCAAAACAAGTATTTACTTAATTACACACTAAAGTTTACATTACCCACATTCTAAGTCACCCTTTTTACATTCAAAATTATTACACCTTCTAATTAGAATTGATTTCTATTCATTTGGCACCGTTACATTATCCATTTCTATTTAGGTCCAAAGTTAGGTTTCTTGCGTTAATCAAATTCTAGATTCAAAACCAAATTCAACCTCACTCCAATTTTAATTCCAAAGTCAAAATCAAGGTTAAAGGGTCAAAACACTTCGAACACATCTCAAATTCAAGTATTAGGTCAAACATGCCTAGATACACTCGCAAGTTCCTAGTTTCAAGGAAGAATTTTTTTATTATCCATCTGGGTATCTGAGAAATTTTGAACATAGTGAAGATGGGAGGCCACCCAACCATGTTTGAATATGTTTCACATGTTGTAGAGTGTAGTCAAAATTAGTTTGAGAACCAATTATCTAAGGATAAATATGAATTCATTTTAAGGTTGCTAGAATTTAGAGGTAAACTTCCACCTAATTTTCCCATTGAATAGTTATGCAAATTTGTTTGAATAGAGGAGTTACCTTAACAGGTAATTGATAACTAAACTCAGCCTCTTACCCAAAGTTCAAAGCTAGTTATTACATAATCTAGCAAATGAAAGGGTCAACTTATTGGCCCATCCCAACATGGTCAAATGATTGCTTCCATGATACATCAAATTAGTCAATGTTATGCAGATCAACTTGTAGATGATTTGATGACTTCTCTAGTTTCAACTTCATTCAAAAACCAAAATTAATTGCTCAAACAACCACAAAAACCTTTAGCCAATCCTACATCTAATGTGGATCCATTGGCTCCTTCTAAGCAGCCAATCCTAATGAGTGCTCCACAACAAGTTGCACTTGATATGTAACATACCTTCTTCAATAACCAAGAAGTCCTTTCTAATACACAACATGTACCCAATAATATGCAATAACAAATTGTCAATATGCCACTACAACAAGTGGTGGGTAATTCACAATATACATTACCTAATTTGCAACAATAAACTGCTTTTAATTTAAACAATAATAGTTTCCTTTGAACCAACAACAGATTCCTTAGAATCAAGAGTAGCATATTCCTAAAAACCAACAACACCTTAGCAATCCTCTTCCAAATTCAAGCCAACAACAAGTCCCCTACCAAACTTATAATTATGGTTATAAGGTTAATATTTCTAATTGAACCACACAAAGGGGATCCATCCCTACTTATACCAAGCCCATCAATCACTGAATTCCCAACAAAATACCCTCCTTCAATCACAAAATGCTCCCAGTATCCAAGAATGGAATATGATGAAAGTAGTTTCAGGGATTCAAGTAGGTAATCAAGTCAAGAAGTATAAATTTAACAACATATGCCCTTACCCATTTGACATGAGTTTCCTTTAAGTACATTTCCCGCCTCATTTCAAATGACTAATTTTGATAAGTATAAAGGGAAAGGCAATCCAAGAGAACATATACATGCATTATTTATTGTGTTTCAAGAGGTAGCTTTTAGTAGTATTTACTTACTCCACTTATTTTCACATAGTTTGGGTGGACAAGCCTTGGAGTGGTTCTTCCATTTCCCAAAAGGATCGGTCACCACTTTTGATAATCTATCAGAAAAATTTGTTAGAGATTTCTCATACAACAGAGAACATGAGTTGATTGTGGTTTATTTATGTAATACTAAATAGTGTGGTGGAGAAAGTTTATCTGCATTATTGTAAATATGGAGGGCCCTAGCTAGTCATTTCCCATAAATTTGTTAGATAAATAGTTGGCGATTATTTTTACATAAAATCTGAATGTTAAAGTAGTTTATAACCTAAGGCTCCTTTGTTTGAACACATTTGAAGATATCATAGACAAATGGGTACATATTGATAAGGGCGTAGTCAAAATATACTCTCAAAACCAAATATAAGCCCAACCTCTAGCGCCAATTCAATCAAGCATAAATGAAAAACCCAAGGCCTTTAATAAAAATAAGAACAAGGTTGGTAACAAGGTTATGGAAGCAAGACATGTGCAAACAATGTAATCACCGCCTACCCAAGATACCCCACCCAATCCACCACTCACCTTCCAAAGGGAAGAGAACAATTTTAGACTAGAATTTTTAGTGATTTAGGTGAACCCATTGAAGTAGCATTTCAAATGTTGGTTGTGGATAATATGATTGTTTGGCCAATCCCAAAGCCCTTTCCAGAACCTAAGCCAGCATAGTATCGATAGAATGAGTTCTATAATTATCATCGCATCTAAGGCCATGTGATTCATATGTGTACAATTGAGACATTTCATCCAAGATCTACTCAAGAATAGAGAAATCAATATAGAGAAGAGGGATGCCAATACCAATCATAACATGGGTATATACAAAGATCCCTTCCCAAAACATAATAATCAGCAATAAAGGAATAATTAGAATCAAGTACAATGTTAAAATCAAAATCAAATTAATCGTAGTCAATATCATGATGCTAAGGCCAACCAAATCAGTTATTGTAATGTCCCACATGCTTATGGAAATGTCATAGGACATGTTACCAATTATTACATCACTACTATTAAGGTCACTCCTCATCCACCATTTAATACTCATCAAAGTGTTAACCCTTCTATTTTAGGACCTCCACCTTTACCTTTAAGTAATTCTACACCAAATCAAGGCAAAGTAGTTGTGCCTTGAAATTTGTAGATTACTATTCCTAAACCTTCGCCTAATTCCTCTAATTTAGGTAATTCTTTCCCAAATCAAAATTGCATAATTGTAACTAGACGTCCAAGAGTCATTCTCCAAGGCACTTCCCCTTCCTCCAATACCAATACTATTCAAGCCTCTACACCTTCTAAAGCCAAGCCATCTTTCCCTTCTATTGAGAAGTAGTATGATATTGGTGAATAATTAATCAAAATGCCTATACATATTTCCATCATGGATATATTGCGTACATCATAAATTCACAAAACAATATTGAATGACCTTATCCAACAATCTAAGGTACCAAATGACACTAATCCTACCCAATTATAGGTGCTTGTGGTGTATTTATCCCCCGGGAAACAACTTACATTCGATCAAAGTGATATGTAATCCCTTGGTCCCTTACACAATAATCTTGTGTACATTGAAATGATTATTTCCCATCACAAAATCAAGCAAGTTCTCATAGATAATGGTTCAGAACTAATATTGATTCATTGAAGTTGATCCAAAACTTGTGATATATAACAATAAATATCTGCAAGGGGTTTGGAGGCATTGACTGATTGAGTTGGTAAATCATAGAACCACCTTAAAACATAGTATTTAAGGCCCCGCAGAAATAATTTGGTCAAAAGTTTATCATTGGAGGCATATTCAAGGCATGCCACATAAAAAGATCAAAGATGTTGTTTAGGATCACCCTTGCCATCATAAGCTATGAGCTTAGGTGCAATAAAATCGATTGGCAAAAGGTGAAAATATATTTTTGGTGGAAGAGGATTATGTAATAGCTCTTGTGAATCAACATCATAAGGTGATTTCATATAAATTTTTTCAATATTTGTAACCTTAGTTTGTAAAAGTTTTATAGTTTGGACAAGAGCTTGTACTTCTTGGTCTTTTAGGTTGGATATTTGAGAAGTCATAAGAAAAGGTGCACCCATAGGTTGGATAGATATAGTCATCGAAACCAGTATTTAAGTTGAAGCTTTTAGGATTCCCTTGTAATTTGTGGTAATAATAGTTTTAGAAAGCAAAGTTTGAAAGACATAATCCATGCCTTCACTATATGTAGGAAGATAGATTGGTATGGAATCAGTTATACTACATTCTAAAGAGCCACTATCACTAGTGAGGAAGCCTTAGTCTTATCATGCTTACTAATTTCATCTCTTGTAACATGCAAAAATGCATTTATTAAGCCCTTATTATTGAGATGAGTGATCAATGTTTCTTTATCTTTTATTTGAAATTAGGTTTTCTATTAATATTTTCCATTGCTTAGAAATGAAAAATTGCATAATTTTAACAGCAAATTAAAACCTTGAAAATTAGATTTTTTTTGCATTCATAAAAATCAAGTTCACCAAATGTTTAACCCTAAAAATATAGATGTGGAGATATTTAGAGTTAAAGGGGGAAGAGATAGCCTAGGTCACAATGGTGACAGACTATCTCTAAAGCAAGCCAATTATTTATGAAACTGAAATAAACATATACTTATTTTATTATGTTGAGATATGTTAAGAATAGAAAATACAATTATGCTAGATATAACAATGAAAATAAGATACTTAGTTGGTTCTAATGCTAATACAAATCTAGATCTAGAACAAGCAGAAAGTGGAGTGGATCTAGATTCTGGAATAGTCACCTAATTCTATAAATTATGCATCTACAATTGTAAACACTTATGTCAACATGTGATGGTTGCGTTGATTTTATTGTTTGACTTAGATGCAGGTGTCTAGTGTGGAATACCTAGTAAAACTAGATGCAATCACCTGCATGTTTCTAAGTTCTATGTTGCCTTCACTCTGGAGGATTTAGATTTGGGTCATGCACTGTTGTTCCTTGTCAAATAGCAAAACCCTAGTTCTTCATCTTCATAGTGACTGTGAGAAAAATAGGTTAATGGGCACATGGTGTCAAGCTGCCCCAAAGATCCCTCTGTCAATGAGTGATGCCTACATAGCCAATACTCTGAAGAGGGCCCCAGACTTATGTAGTTCTCCTCTACGTGCTGGCTTGTGTGTGTCATGAAATATGTGATAAGCAAGTACAATAGTGACTTAACTTGTAACTTAAAAAATATAGCTCTTGGATTGCTTATTTAATACTTCAAACTTGTAGATGTGTTGTCCCTATGATTGATATGGAAATAAGAAAAAATAGGGAAGCAATGCTTACTTGAGTGCTTGATAAAATACTAATGGTAAGTTATCTTGTGAGTAGGTAAGAAGTTGTTAGCTTTGTGCCAGGTAAGGAATGAAGGAAGATTGATCTTATATTTATACCAATCCATTTCACATTAAAGCACTTAGAATGAGCATAGAAATATGTGTTATTTGAAAATTGAATGATTTTAAGGCACTAGACACTTGCATTAGGGTAGGACACTACTGCCAATGCAAGCATCTAACTGAGACACAAGTGTTCAGGTAGTTAGAAAAAAAGTGTAGGTCCAAAACTTGTAGAGATAAAAGATAAGTAAGCTTATAACATTATGGGTAACGTAGCAGGCCTAGGTCATTAGAATAACATTGGTCAGACTAAGAGATAAACAATTAGACATAGAGAGATAGTGTATGCAAGCCTTTTGATAGTGGGAAAAGTCTCAAAATTAAAAATACATCCATGATAGGACTTAAGTTCCCCAAAGCTCTGACACAACTTGTCAAAATTAAGAGCACACATGATTATCATTGTATAAGCAACTTAAGATTGTGAAAATAACCAGAAGAACAAATAACTATCAATGAGAAAACATACAGAATATGAGAGGCAACACACAATAGTATTCAACTCATTACAAAGGAAATTACAATAAAGAGATCACACTCTTCTTCCACCTCTGTGAGGCTTCCTCCTCAAGGGCTCCAAGTAATCTTTCCACCTGAGTAATCTTCTCTCATAGGTCACAACTAACAACTAACACAAGTTGTTGTTCACCTCATTGTACATCCAGTACAACCGAGTATGAACCGGTACTCCAAGTAGATCTCACCATGATCCTGCTCCTGATGTATTGCTGTCACCTTGATCTTGCTCCCCCATCGATCCTGTTCTGACCCTCGCATATACACATCCCTACAGACCAACCTGATCTTACTTATCACATATAGATCTCCAGCATGACCCTGCAACTCCCTGCATATCAAACCTGATCTTACATACATGGGGAATCCTACTTGATTCCACCATGGGAAGAACTCTCCAAGCTCTACACTTGGGTTCTACAAGTTCAACACTTAACAATACAGCGCATGAGTCTATTATATAGATCTCATGCATACACTAATTTAGACAAGCGGCTCAAAGACTTGAACTAGTCTTTATCATGCAAACTCCGCGTTCACTTAACTGACTGTTCATCAATAGCAGTTCTGACCGCCACAAGCGACCGACGTCGGTCCCTGTCTAACTGGAGGTAACTGGCGCCAGCCGATCTCCTGTCGATGTCGGTTTCCCTTGCACTGTCCCCTGACCGACGTCGGTTGTGGCCTGTCGACGCCGGCGACTGTCATGCGCAGAAAACCTCCCTATTTGCCTTAGGTGAAGCTTTTAGCTCCACACCCTAACATGTCGGACTAAGAGATAAACAATTAGACATAGAGAGATAGTGTATGCAAGCCTTTTGATAGTGGGAAAAGTCTCAAAATTAAAAATACATCCATGATATGTATTTTTTAAATGTACAAGACTAAGGTGATATATAATTCATAAATAGTGTCTATAGAGGTTTTATTCAAGTAAATTCTATAACAATACATGAGGAGGTGGATGTAATCATGAAAACTACCTCTTCTATGGAGTGGATAACGTAAGTCAATTTGTGGGATGTGATATTGCATTAATTGTTGGCTTTTGCTCATTCTTAGTATCATTATATTTTACCTTATAGCTTGGTTTGATTTCAAATTTGGTTATTGTTGGAGCATTAGGTGCATACTTGATTTTTTTGAAATTTATGAGCTTGACTTCTTGATCTCTCACTATATGGCAATACTCATGGAAATACTTGAATCTCTTGAAGACTATTATCTCATGAAGTGGTGAAAATAAACTCTGTTTGAAGATGTCTTGTAACTCATTATCTAAAATAGGATTAGTCATCTAAGATAACATAGTCTTATATTGAATTACGTACTCACTAATTGGCTTGTCGGACCTTCGCTTGAGTTTGACAATTTATGCATAAGATAGTTTCTCATCAATGTTGATGGAAAAGTGTGCTAAAAAATGATCTACCAAAGGAAGGAATATTATGACTGATTGGTGGGGGAGGTCATAGAGCCATCACAAAGCATAATATTTGAGACTGCAAGAACAATTTGTCAATAATCAATTATTGGTTGCATAATCTAAACATGTTGCATGGAAGGATCTAAGATGTTTTTTAAGATCACCTTTACCATTGTAAAATGAAATATTCAAAGCTATAAAACTTATAGGTAAGGAAAAATATGCAATCTCTTGGGCTAATGGATTATGGATCAAAATATATGAATCCATTGAATGGCAGGCTCTAAAAGTACCTTGCTCTCACTGTAACACCTTAGCCTACAAATATAAACTTGTCTACTTGAGGGAAGTGCAGTAGGTGAGGTTAATGATTGGAATAAGTCACATGTGTATATATATGCATTGAAATATATGGGAAGCATTATGTTTCCCTAATGCTTCCCCACGCCTTGGGTGGACATCACATATGTAACTGGAGGTGTAAATATAAGAATATTACCAACAATAATGGTTTGTGTTTACACTATAATTAATTAGAATAAACAATTAAATCTAATTTAAAATGTAAACTATTGAAATATGATTTAAGAATTTAAATAAGACATAATACAGTAAATATAGAGATTTACATAATTTACAAAAGATGTAAATTACTAAAAATAACAACTAGGGCTAAGGTTAGATAATCATACTTGCAAACAAATTAATTCATATTGTAATTAATTTTTGTGAGATGTGATTGATTTAAATTACCTACAAACATAGATGTGTTAGAAAGCATAGATATAATATATATTGGGATAAGGTCGTAGAAAGCGGACAAGGTCACAATGTGTTGTTATCTGTTATTGTGGCTTTGTCTAGACAGACTGCATGTTGAACTAAAAATTTGGGCTTGTTCACCTCTATCTATAGGTGACTTTTTGTTGTGTGGATGCTCAATTTGACATGTAAAAGACTTATAAAGCCAATTTCCTAGTGTTGCATAAGCAAACAAAAGAAATCAAATGTAAAAGGGGGAAAAGGGGGGGTGTGTGGAAATGGTTGAGTTATCCTCATAAAACTCCTTGTTAACTGAGTGTTGCCTACATATCCTAAAGGCCTCAGGCCAATGTAATTATCCATATAAGTAAGATCGTGTAAGTTTATCTAGCGAGATTTGATTAGCTTAGTAAATGATGCCATTAACCTGCAATTTAGACTTGGCCAAGGACTATGGTATTGCAATAGAATTACAATAGAAGTTTTAACTTAGAAGATATATGCTTTTGAAATAATAGAATAATTGCTAAATAGAGAGCTATGGGTTTCAAGTGTGAGCCTTGATGTGATTTTATAAGAATATTTTGAATATTTTGATAACTCACCTATTGGTTTTCCAAGAAGCGTTGCTATGAAGTGTGTTGTTTTGAAAAGATGACCGTTAGAGCACTATGGAAACATTGCACTATAGGACAAGGACGCAATGCACTCTTGTTAAATGGTGCATTCTTGTCCAAAAGGGATAGAGGCTTATGAAACCAAAGTGGCAGTGAAGTATATGCTTAATAGGGATGAATATGGATATAATAGGGAAGTCTTGGATACACACATAGTATGTAAAAGAATTTGAAGGCTTCCTTAGAGCTTGTGGATTATTTTGTGAGTTATTGAAAGGACGAATTGACCAAGCAAGGTAAGGATGTCAAGGACAAATAATTTTAAGCATTTATTGATTAAATTTCAGTGTCTACATTTACCTCCTTTTATTCTAGTGACGCATAAAATTACTAGAGTAAAAGGTAGAAGAAATACAATACTTGAGTGTGTTTACACACTATCTTTGTCATGGAGATGTGCATGTCCCTTTGTTGAGACATGTGAATAAATGTTGAACCTATGGTGAATTGATAGTGATCAAGTCTCAATTTTAATAATTTGTGAAGATGCTAGAGTTAGAAATATTAAATGCTCCAACCCTCATAAAGTACTTTGTAATGATTTTGAGAAAGTGAGAACCAACAAAGTGGTTCGCTACAGTGCAACCAAGATGTGAAGTGTCACTAAGCTCAAACATGGCTCACTTGTATTGAAAAAGAAGAGGTGGAAACCTGATCCAAAACTTGAAAGCTTTGGTTGAAAGATAACTCAAGAAACAGGAACAACATAATTCAAATAATGCTATCTCTAAGAAGAGATGTTTTATTAATCAAATTTGCGGACCCAAACATATGCCTATCTCTGAGAAAAGATGTCTGATTTTTATTTAGGGTTACATATTCATTTATACATGTTTTGAAGGTGGGAGGAGGATGTGGAAAGTCACCAATCTCAAGGGAGATTAAGTGGTTCTACTTCCACGATTTACAACAATACAGAATTCGAGGAATTACTATTTTAAGAAACTTACTATTTTTAGACTGCACTACTATAATTAAAATTTGGGACACTTCCATTGAATTTTCGAGGGTCAAAATCCATTGATTAGATCTTGATGCCATCGCACTGCATTCTCATTTTTAGCTTTCCAACGATTCAAACGGCAAGTCAATTGGAGCTACAGTGCAAAAGTTATGGCTCATGAAAGTTTCGTCATCAATTGGGGTGGACCCGTCACCCAAATTGTCCCCTGAGTTGTTGCCCGAATCAGAACCATTACATGGCTTGCTAAAGTGAAACAAAGACACAGAGTGTCACTAAATATAAACATAGTCCACTTGAAAAATTTGAATCACACTACTACAAACAAATATATATTCAATATGTAAATTTTTGAAACTTCTAAAAAGAGAAATCTAAATTTTTGTGAAGTAATAGCTTGGATATGAATGCATTTCATACCCCCTGTATTATATAGAGTGATAATTTGATATTTTGAAAACTATTTAAAATCTTGTAACTGTCTTCGCACAAGTGTATTTGTGCTTAACTAGCTATAAGAGTGGAGTGGATAAACAAGCTAAATGCCCCAAAAATATAAAAATTTTAATTTTGCATATTATAAATTGTTAAATCTAAAATGTGTTGCTTGTAAAAGCTTGGAGATAAGCCCATTATTATGCCCCCATTTTGAGAAGAAAAATTGAGAACATTTGTGAAAGATATAATCAAGCAATATCATGTGAATATTTGAATTGCATAGAATCTAAAAGATGTAACATTGAAGCATATCAAAATTTTGGATGTTGTATTGCATCATTGTAATTTAATATATCATTTAAGTATTTGTATGAAACATGTAAATAACTTGCAAGATTTTTATATGTATTACAAGCATAGTATTGAATATATTAAGCATTTGAATCACTTATGTAGTATGTGCATGACATGTAAGATGGCACCCTAGATTATGTAAATATATAGTTAATAGTGCATGATAGGCATCATGACACCATAGTAGTAAGTAATAAACATGTAAGCAAATTCACAATATGTCATGCAAGAAGGTATAGATAACTCATACAAGGGACATGTAATATGTCACATAGAGTTAAAAAATTTACAGAAATGTCACACATAAGGATAAAAGGTTGAATATAAGGGACATGTGAATGTCGCATGAACATATAAAGCCAAGGGCCACATACAAGAAGCAAACAAATTGAAACATGTGATGTAATGAAGAAAGCATCTGAAAGAAGTATAAAGAAACTGAAAGTAGCATCTTTTGATTATATTCATCTATGTTCATGTCGGTGAATACCATATATGTCATGGTGCATGTAAAATATGAGTGGAAAAGAGTTACATACTTTTGTTATAACTCAACATGGAAAAAGAGATTTTGGATAAATAAAACATGTAAGAGATCACATATAGAGCAAGGAGATGCCCCTAACTAAGCAAGGTTTTTGGGTGGAAGGATAGCCCAATACCAACACCATGGGAAAATATGACTTAAAGCTTGGAATATGATTTATATCAACATTTGTAGAAGTCCTTATGATTGTGCTACAGTTGGAAAATGTAAAAGGACAAGACCATAATAGAGGATAGGGATAAATGCACTATTGTTCGACCGGTGCAACTTTGTCCTGATTGACTGTATGTAATATTTTTTGTTAAGACTGACTTTTATATGTATGAATATTTATTTTTTTTGTAAAAACATGTCATGTTATACATTCAGATACCTTGTGAGAAGCATTATGTATTGAAAAGATAATTAAATGTGCCATGTATTGAACATAAAGGTAAATGACATACGAGAAGATGTACTCCAACAATATAAAAGTATGCCTATAAGTCTTGGTTTTGATATTTTTGCAAATATATTGATTTTTTATATCTTTTTAGCATATATATTAACTTTTTTTTGGATTTTTTCCATATTTGAAAAAGTAAATTATGCACAAATAAATTTTGAAAAAGCTTTGAAAAACAAGGTAAGTAATAAAGCTTTACAAATATAAAGAGGGAGAGATTCAACAACCCTCTACAAAATGCTAAAGCATGGCAAGGAGGAAGGCAAGTGAAATGCCCCTTAATGTAGTTGTCTATGTAGCATAGATGACAAGCATGGCCATGTAATCTCATGTGAAAGTAGATAAATGTGAGCATGAAATTACAAATGAGAGCTAGAACATGTATAGATGTATGATAATGGTCAAAATAAGTTGCCATGAAAGAAGTGTACTGAAATCGTAGTAAGATAATTATCTTGGGTTGTTCGAATTGAGTTGAAAGAAGCAAGGGGGAAGTGTTACTAAATGAAAAATAAATCTAAGAGCTAGAAGAAAAATGGATTAGGTGTATAAGAATAAGCAACAAATGTAAAAAGCAAAGAAGTTATGTACAAGTAGGGGATACTTTTCTTTTGGTAATTGTTCTTTTTGTAATCTTGCTTTCTCTAATTTTGATTTTTGAATCTTTTCTTGTTTTGAATTATATTTTGGTATCCATATTTTCTCTTTATGTTCTTTTTCCACTTGTATTATAGGAGATGAAATATGAGCAATTTGCTTGATAGGTTTATCTTGTATAGGATCACCACTATCAAGGAAACTTTGTATTTTGTTCTTTAAAACCCAACAATTATCTGTGTGTTGTCCATGCATTTTATGATATGCACAGTAATATTTTGATATTTTTAGAGGAGGCATAGAAGGTAGTGCAATTACATTATTTCATATAATTTCTCTTAAAATCTCACTTGGAATCATGTTAGCCTTTTATATACTTTGTGAAACATTAAGTGTAGATATATGTTGATTATGAGGCACATGATAGCTAGATGAAAATACTTAGCCACTGGTGCAACCATCCCCACCAAGAGAGGAGGAGGCAACAAACTATCATGCTTATTTTCCCAACCACCACCAAGGCGGTGAGAAGTGTTAGGTATGGGATCCTAGCCATCATGTTTTACATTTTCTTCATTTTCTCTTTGTCTACTAACGAGGAAGTGAAATAACCAAAGATAATTGGACCATTTTCCCTTGACTATCTTATTCAACAAGTCCAAACCAATAGGTCCATAACCATCCTAGGATAAAGGTCACCCCTTGTGCCCTCTAAAGGGTGAGCACCTTCGACAAGGAAGAGTGGAGAACGTAAAGTGACTATGCAACCGGCGTCACCACTTACCTCGATCCCTCCGCATGTGGTCCCTCTTTGGAGAATTTTACCTTGGAGCATCAGGGGGTACTCTACTAATAGTACATGGGGCATTTCCCCAATGGCCCATGAGCATGCAGAGGTGCTCCACCTCCACTGCCACGTTCTCTTCTTGTACTTGTATCTACAACATTAAATTAGATAGTGTATCAATTTTATTAACAGTAGCAAAATCTATCTAAATGCTCCTTTTTTAATACAACACAATTTTTATGTTTTCAATGCTGAAAGAGAATTTCCATAGAAAAAATACAACATATTTGCTTGAACTTTGCAAGAAGCATAGAAAATACCCAAAGCAAGATCATGTGCCAATAGAAAGGTTTGGTTCTAAAGGGATTAAAGGAGGGAATCCACTTCCACGCTTGTTGAGCTCTCACACAAAATCAAAATATGTGTTTGAATGACTCTATTTGGCCACAGGGATGGCATTTGGGAGAGGGAATCCCCATGGGAAGCAATCTATCACCAAATGGTAACCCTAAGTAGAGAAGGTCCTCAGCAAAAAGGGATTTTTAGGCTCAAATATATCATACTAGAGAATTCAGAATCTTAGGTTCCAATAGAAGGAGGAACGGTTTAGATTTTACTGTTTGTTAAGCATCTTCCAAGGAACATTGTTGGGGGTTAGCCATTGATAATCAAGTCAGGGTTATACCAAATAAGAGGAGTAAAAACACTCCAATTATAATCCTTCCACCACTTAAGGGGGGCTTTAATTCCAATTTTATTTAAGGCATAATCAGGGAATCCAATTTGAATCTCAACAATGGATTTAAAGTCCTAAATGTTGAGATCGAACTTGGTTTTGAAAGTGGACCAAGGTGCCCAAGACATTGTCCTTTCATCAAAAATATCACTAATGCTATGGACGCCTATACAAAAAAAATCGTAGAGCTTTAATCCTAGAAGCTTCAGCCAGAGGCTTAACATTAATAGTGATGATTGGGGACCACCATTAAGAGTGTGAGTTGATAGGACCAGTTTCCAAACAAGCTAGGGTTTGATCAGTTCCCATACCTTCCAAATGCTCTTAGCGACAAACATGCCAACAATATTGATAGGAACAAGAGCTATCAAAATTGTTTGGAACCCTAATACCCTCCAGAAGAAATATAACCTGGGAAGAGCTTTCCAAGCTTCCTTACCTTCAATGGCTCTAAGAATCCACTTGGCACAATGGGAAATCCCTTTTTTGAAAACATCAATAAGCCCTAACCCTCTTGCATCTTTGGGTCTACAACAAAGATCCCAAGCCCCTCTATGAAATCCCTTTTTGCCTTTAGAGTTAGCCCAAAGGATATGTGAGGAACTTCTCTAACTTTATATAGGCTACTTTAGAGGGAAATCAATAGGAAGAGCAGTAGACATGGGTTGTTGTTAGTTTTTTCTAACACTTTGGAACAAATCTGAAACTTTTCTACAAGGGAAAGGGGCTTGGTTAGTTAGTAAGAGATTTTTTTCTCCTCTGTGGAAAACATAATTCTATAATTCCACCTAAGAACCCTGGAAAGCAAAGGCAATTCTCTAAAAATTAAACATTTGTCCATGAGAGATTCACTTGCATTGGTAGGCATCAAGTCAACTTGTTTAGGGACATCTAATTATATGTATCTTTGAGTATTCACCCATTGGTTACTAAAGCCTAAAGCAAGGCAAAAAATTTAGAAGCATTCCATAGTATTCTTGACACAATCTCGTCTTTCAAGTTGGTAAGAAAGGAATCATAAAAAAAATGTCCATTAAGGAGATGATCTTTAGGGGAATGAGTAAGGGATATCCCCTTCACCAACCTTGTAGATGCATAATCCCCCAATAGGTACCCAAAACCTTCAGCAGCTAAAATATAAAGAGTAGGGGCTAAGGGACAACCCTATCTCATAGATCTAAAAAGACCAAAGTTCTTAATATTGATGGTTGTTAATAGTAGGTAGGCATTGGCATCTGTAAAGAGGATTTGAACAATTTGCACAACTTTGGGGCCAAAACCAAGGAAGTGAAGCATATAGAAAGAATGAAGGGCCATTCAATCCTATCATTAGCTTTTCAAAATCAATTTTGACAAAAAGAGCTTTATATTGGGAAGTAAAAGCCCATTTAATCCCCTCCTAGACAACAATAATACTGTCAAGAATATACCTAATTTGAATGAATCTTGTTTTCTCGAGCCTAACAATCAAGCAAAGGAGGTATCCGATCCTTAGGATTAGATCCTTGGTAATGATCTTATAGGACACATTGAAAAGGGTAATAGGTCTCAAATTGTTGTTGCTCTCACAATCACCAGTGTTGGTGATAAACTTAATATTGCCTATGTTGATACGTTAGGCAACTCGTCAACTTAGAGAGGTCTAACACAAGCCATTCTTTGGCCTAGAGTAAGTTTGCAAGGCATCATAAGTATGCAATTCTTTATAGCATAATCCTTTTCCTCTCTACAGGGTTTGGCTTGAAAGCCCTGCATGTAGTGTTGGACAAAGGCTTGTAAAATCTTTAAAAGACTAGTGAGATGGTCTCTCACTTCTTTGATAGCCTTAATCTACACGTCTAGCTCTCAACTTTTGGAAACCCTATTTTCACTCCTAAGGCAATAGATTATACCCTAAATTTGGCACTGTGAGCTTAATGAATCTCAACGAGCTTAATTTTTTGTCTCAACTCAATTGTGAGACTCGTTAATGGTGAAAGTTCCAATTCATGAGACAATTTGTTGAACTCCCTTATGTGATTAACGTTGGCCCATTTTCTACACATGGCTAGTTACTTGTTAAACACCCTCATAAAGGTGATAGTGTGCATGTTGGTCGCTTCTCACCAATCAATCCAACCTATAGCCCCTGATGTGCATAAGAGTTCTTTCATGCTAAAGGTGCAAAGTGATGAGATAAAATTGGTTACTAAAAGTCTCAGCCAATGGGGCAAACCACTCAATTTGAAATTTGATGTGTTGGTGGTTTGACAGAAGAACATTCACAAGCACACTAATCGATCTATCAAAACACTAGGGAAAAGAAAATATGTTATGCTCAGAAAGGAGCACTCTATCAAGTCTCTTAAGCACTCTATTAGTTCCTTGGTGAAAAATGGACCAAGGGAACCAAGGAGTAGCAAGAGATGATTTGCAGTGATGGTTGGTCTAATGTCAAACTTAAAGGCAACAATTCTATCAAATTTAAAGACAACAACTAATTCAAACTAAGAAGAAATCTTCTTAAATGATAACTTTCAATATTTATTACATTGCACGATGCAATTTCTACATAAATATAATGTGTGCACCAACTTTTAATAGATATATAACAAAAATATCTCAACCATAACTTTGATTCATAATAACATGTATAATACCAATGGTGGAATTATAGTTAAATTAATCTTCTTAAACCCATTTAGAAAATAGACATTCTTATTATTAAATTTAGAAACTCTATTAAAAAGATTCAAACATGTATTTATAAACAATCGTTATGTTTATTAAAAAGCAAAATTACCTCTTACATGAAAAAATCATAGGATAACATTGCTTGCCTGCTAAGTAGGTGCCCTTACTTTGTAATTATTACCCTAAATATATGAGGAAAACCATCATCACGATAATGACTACTCATGAAAGTCATCTTGAGATGACTTAGAAGAGTAAAATATATATATACGTATATATATAATAACTTAAAGGTTCAAAACCAGGCAGGCTAAAGATTAGCAAAATAAATTAAACACCTTGAGGTAAGAATAAGTCACCTTTTGAAGCCCTTCTTACTTTCACATTTGGTTAATACTGAATTGTGTTTATTTTAACAGATTTATGTAATTAAATTGTCATTTTTATATTGGTGATTAGATTTCTGGTTTCCAAGGCCTACTCCATTAAAACGTAGATCTCCCTTAAAGGGGAAAAAAACCATGGACCTGCATACATGTACATACCGAATTGCAATTGCATCACTTTATAGTTTGAAGCCATAATGGAACGTACATATGAATATTGCTCAAAAGTTAGGTAAACATTTCTCAAAGCTGCCCACGCTCTGCTGATGTAAACAATGGTGTGCACAATGGTGTCGATATTTTTACTTGCATCCGAGTTTAACTTTCAGTGTCCCCCTAAAAATTAAAATAACTGGTTTATAAAATGATTATATATTTAATGATAAGGCTTTTGGAAACAACTGTGTAGAAGCTTTTTTATCAATGTTTGGGATCACACTATGTGATAGAGTGTAATCCATCATCATGGTTGAAAAGATATTAGTAATGGATTCTTACCACAGCAATACAATTTAAGATGCTCGTATTCACCCTCCATAAGTCTTTGGAACATGTGGAAATGATTTTTGGTATCAAAGAAAAACAATGTATGATGAAGTAATGATCAGCCCAGCTATTATGGGCGGAGACATTGTAGAAGAAATTTTGCACACAGCATAGTATTCTTACTCCACTCCCTGTGCAATTTTTGCCCTGGGTGGTCTCGTCTCTACTATCCTACTTGGTCATACAGTAAGAGGAAGAGATAAGGAAGATTAATAAAGCTATCAATCATGCCATGAAAGTTTTGTGTGCTGGTTTTGTTTGCATAGTTGCAATCTGCTCAATATACTCTATTTCAGCTTGTGTATATAATTCAGCCGTGAAGCCAATGGACTTTAATGGATCCACTTCACTCCATTAAGTTTAACATATCTAATTGCAAAATCTGAAATATATTTGAAGATCATAAAGAGTCAAAAAACAGGAGGCAAATAACAAGAACAAGATTGCCATCTGGTCCTGTTTCAAAAAAAATGCAGGCAAATTTTGCCTCATAAAATACTTGCATACAATCTATAATACATGTACATATGAATGACACTCAAATAATTTAGCACTCTGCCTTTGGTGAATCGCTCTGGACAAATACAATACACAGCTATGTTGTACACTGCCATGGTGATGACCCCTTGAACAAACTCATATTGCTTGCATGCAATATGAATGTACAGTGTTTCAACTTGAAAACTCAATTCTGAACTACAAAAAAAGGTAAAAGCAGTACCTTTGCAGTCCGTGCTGGGCTTCCCAGGCAATTATATTAACTCAACAAATCACTTACCTGATGAGTTAGTAGCAAGCAAGTTGCAACAAATATTTACCCAACAGAGATCAAGTTAAAGCTGAACCAGTGATTTGACTGAGCTCCACAGCCGAACGGGCAGACCTTCCTGTAATTTCTACTTCCCTGGCTATCTGAATATCTGAAGGCCAAAATCTCTGTTTGACAGTTTTCACCAGAAAGCGAGGAAGCAATGCCAAACATATTATAAGAAGGAGGTTCAGCCAGTATGATCCCCATGTAATTATATGGAAAATTGTCCTGAAATAAGCATCATACAGATATCAGTTAATCTTGAGCAAATATTTTTCCTCTGGCTTGATTAAAAAGATAATACGAAAATTGTCCTGAAATAAGCATCATACAGATATCAGTTAATCTTGAGCAAATATTTTTCCTCTGGCTTGATTAAAAAGATAATACCCCTAAAATCAATCAACAAATAGCATAATGATCATACCCATAATTTGTTAAGTCTGGTATTGCATCCAGGATAAAAAGGCAGATCCATGTGGCAACAATTGATCCCCATACCACAATGTGTGTAATCAATGTCCAAGAAAGTATGTCCATGGCGAGGGTGAGGTTGACAAGCACCACCACAGAAATGGTCCACAAACTGCCGATGCTAAAAATGTCCATTGTACTATGTCTGTATGCAAGGTAAGGAACATATACAATAACAAGACTTTGCCACAATGTGTCCATCATTGTGAGCCAGAAAAGACGTAAACTGTAGCCTTCCTCCCTGTGCCCAAAGGCATATAGTTTGGGGTAGCGAATTAAAGTCTTGGCACTCAAGTCTTTGTCAAAAATACCTACGATTATAGTTGGCAATGCAGTATAGATGATTGAAAATAATGTAGCACTCCATTCATTTATAGGAGTTGTTGCAGTAAAGGCTGTGTACAATACATACCTGCAAAATAACAACAGAGAAAAGTAATTAATATATGGAAAATGTTAATTATGATCTTGAAAACAAGAATCTCACTTATCGGGTTAAAGATGCCACAATAAAATCAACAAACTTGTCGAGAAAAGCAAACATGGAGCAAGTCAAGTAAAGAGATTGTTCATCTTCTTGACTGCAACTGGGAGTAGAAAGCATAAGGTTAAACAGGCTAGTTCACTCAGTCAAGCAAGCAACAAGGTGATGATATGCATCCTGACCGCACTGAACAGGTTTGATGCTTGTTCTGTACCATTCCAGTATTATAACATGACCAACATATTTTTAGGGTTCTGATAATCTTCCAATATTTATATCTCTAAATATATTGGCGGATTACAGGAATCCTAAACTCTACTTAGTGTCATATCTTGCCTTGAAGGACTACATAAAATCCATTGCCGGTTTAGCAATTTATAACAAATCCTCTGGCCATAAGGAATGGATTTAATGCTAGGATGTTGCTTGTTGAAGAAGAGTACATTTTCTTGGGGATGTCGACAGAAAATACGATCCTTGTAATTATCGTAGTCGTTGGGTAGTTTGAACATATGTCCTTGGTGCACCCTTAAGACAAGTTAGTGTATACAGTAATCATCCCTCGTAAGAAAGCATTTTACCTGTAAGGGGGAGAATAACTATAAATAGAGCCCTCTAGCCTTAGTCTGCAGGTTAATTTTGGAGTTTTTATGCATGCACTTTGAGAAGGCGGAGGTTTGGCCCACGCAATTACCTAACTGTTCTTGGAGGCTTGAACAATGATGAAGAAAAAAGGCATCGGAGACCAACCATCAAAGAAGGGAGGTGGATTGTCATACCCATTATTGAAATTCTTTGGTAGAAAACTTTAGGAGAAGGGGCAACAATGCAAACCATCAAAATCAATATATTAACCTAGAATGCAATTGCATCAATCAAAAATTACTTGAAATGATTCTCAATCCTGAGTTTGAACCAGGCACCTAATGACAAGTTATTGTAATTCTTTTGATTCAATCCCATAGAAGGTTATTAGAAAATTCACCTTGCCAATCTACACCCTGATAGCCCAGTGTTTGATTAGTGGAAATAATTGAATGTGAAGGGGACAAGGGTGAAAAGAGTGGGCAGTCAGTATTTTTTTATAATTTTGAGGCCTGTCCCAGAAGGATTATTTCTTCAACCTCACATACATAAAGCAACAAAGCACCAGGTTTGCCAAGCTAGCCTGCTTGTGGAAAATGTGTATCCATGGAGGGTTGGTACTATGAGCATTGATGGATTGAAAGAGACTATTAAAGGGTTTGTAAAGGCTTTGAAACCTCCAACTCGTTAAGGAGGCTATTCAACAAGCTGAAGCTTATTTCAAGATCTTTAGAAGTCGTTTTACAATAAGACCTCCCTCTACATTCTCTAGTAGTCGAAGTAGACTCAAAAGATAATGTAAATTCCAATGTCATGCCTACTCCTATACTTAGAGAGCCAAAGGCACAGCCAAATATCATGTTGTTGCTTCTGATTTAAATTCAAAAGTAGTGTTACTGGATTTTCCCTTACCGGTCCTGCTTCCCACCCAATTTGCACCGAATTTCCAAAGCAAAGGTTTTTGTTGGATTCAGTCCTGAGTGATTTATCCTAGAAACATTTAGGACATATAAAAACATTTGTGACATTAAAAAGGGAAATAAATGTTTAGTGCATTGCTTTACCTATGGAGGAAGCAATAGGAAATATTTTTACGACCATAAGAGAAACCATGGATGAAATGGACCAGTCCTTTCATTTGTTTGTTGTGGCAATAGAAAGAGGGAACAAAGAGATGACAACATTGATAAAGAAGGTTTTCCAATCCCCCAAAAACAAAAAAGGGCAGCATCAAAGCTTTTCTGCATTTTTGCAGCAACGACCTGGAATCTCTCGAGACCACTGCAAGATTGTCTCAAAGATTCAGATGGATCCTTTCATTTTAATGATGCAACCAAGGTTAAGAAAAGAAAAATGTTGAAGGATATGAGGAGCCAAAAGATTTTTTTCTGCATTTGCAGTGGAATTGAGGCATGAGCTGCAAGCCTTGGCCATTGACACAAATTCGGACACTTCAATATATGGCTCCAAACTTTCTTAAGAGGAAGAGGAGGATTCAAACCCTTGGAGAATAAAAGGTAAGACACCTCCAAAATCACCAGCCATGTGGAGTTCTCACATATCCAATTTTGACATTTAGATTAATAATCCTGAAGTATGACACTGGATGGAAAGTGGAGGTACACACATGGTTGAGCAAGATCAAATTAGCTTTTAAAGGTTTAGCATATGTTCTAACCAGGAAGTGTTCCACAACACTTGGACAAGACAGCCCATACATGGGGAGAGAGGTGGAGCTTTAAATATCATAAAATGAGGACTTCCATGAGTTTGTAGATGGGCTAACACATATAGTAGATCACAATTGAGGGTAGCCCTATGACATTGTGCCCATGCTCCTATTCCAGAAAGACATTGACACTTTGAAAACATGTACAGAAATTTTGAACTTTGGATACTAAGGCCAGCCTCTTTGCAACACTAGTTCAAAAGATCTACATCTCAAATCTGAGGTCAAAAATCTATACTGAGGTAGGAGTATTGAACCAAAATATTTGGAAGAAGTCATTACTATAAGCAATGGAGCAAAGGTTCATGTTGAACTGATAAAAAGAAAAGTTCTTAGTTTGGGTAAGAAGCAACATGTTTTTGACACAATGTGTAAGTGGGAGCAAAAAACTAGAACATCACAACCTAAAAATCCTAGCTGTTAGTCAATCGAAAACCCTAATCCCTTAGACTCAATTTTTTGCCGTAAACCTCTTTAGGCTCCAACCATGAAGCAAGACTAATGCCACTCTAGTAACCCCAAAAAAATTTGCTTGGTGGAAGGTGCGTCTCCTGATAAGGATGATGTCCTTGAGCAACCTGAAGTTGAACATGCATGAAAACCAACCCTTAGCCACAATAGAAATTGGAGATCCCCCAACATCTCTTGCTACAAGAATTGGGTTGGACTGTCTCAACACCTTCAGAATTTTTGCCCAAATAAAAAAGACTAGCATTTTGGTCATGAGCGATCATAGAAGTAAACTTAATAGTTTGGATAAGAAACAAGTTTGAAGACTAGATCTCTGCCTATATATCTCTGAAAGTTTTTCCATTCAAGTTCTCAATCATCAAAACATACAATGTCTAGGGGAAATGCATAATGTGTGAATTTCAATGGTTGACTCTCTCCTCAGAAATAAATTTATGTTGTAGATGTGGGAGGATTAGATGTGATTCTAGGCATTCTGTGGTTGAACTCCTTGGGAACATAATCCACCAACCATCAAGAAATGTTTGTTTCCTCCACACAAGATGGTCATGTGTATACTAACAAATCGCTATTGCTAAAGGAAATCAAGAGTGTGAATTCTAGGCATATAAAAAACTTTTGAAGAAGAGACATTCTAGTTTCATAGCTTACGTGTATTACATGAATGTAGATCCTTCTCAGCAGGTACAAACCTCAGGAAGTCTGAAACTGCTTCATTAATATATAGTAGCTTTCCAAGAACTCTCGAGGAGGCTCCCTATAAAATGTGATCTAGACATCATGAATAAACTTGATCCAACTAAGACTTGTGCATAGGTTGTTACTAGAATAAATCATTATTCCGAGTGAGATTCCTTGTGCCATATAAGTAGTTTTGGCGATCAAGAAGAATGTATCCTACCATCTTTGGATAGATTGCAAAGAGCTTAATTAAAATACTAACCTGCAGAAAATTATAGAAACACACTTGAAATGTGTTTGGAACACCCAAAACCTTTGCCCTCATCATGTCCCAATTTGGAAACTTTGCTGGAAACATTTATGAAAGTTTTCAGCACATTTAAAAAAATTGACACCTTTTAGACTCTGTAATCCCCCGACAACATTTCAGGAAATGAACAAGGTATTCAGTAAGTACGTTGGAAATTTGTAGGTCATACCTGGAGTATCTTGGTCACATTATTTTAGGAGGTGGTGTGGGGATAGACCCTACAAAGATCAAGGCAAATTATGAATGGCTTGTTCCTACGGCTCATAATAAATTTTGTGGGTCCTTAGTATTTGTAGGTTTCTATTGTAGATTTGTGCCAAACTTCTTGACTATATCTCAATTCCTAACCAACCTTACCAAGTATGATGCATTTTGTTGGCATACTAAGCACAAAAAGCCTTGAAAGTCTTAAAAAGGCCCTTCTTCCTACTCCATTATTGTCCACCCCTTATTTTTCCAAGCCCTTTGACATTTTGGGTCTAGTCTTTATCAGTAAAGAAATGTTATTAAGCTTACATGCTGTGGCCAAATGGCACTGTTTTCTCCCAGGGAGCAAATTTGTCAATAGGACAAACCATCTTAGCCTAGAACACCTACCGACTCAAGGGACACTTTCAAAGGAGCAAAAAGATGAATAGATCGTCTGCAAGCTTATGACATTGAGAAAATATTTTCAAGGAGAAAGATAATGTGGTGGCAGATGCTCTGCACGCTGTGATAAACCACTTATTCTTCATCCTAGCTCCATCTGCCTACCTACCTAGTTAGAAAAACTTCTTTGGTATTAGATAAGTGACCCTGCATATTCCACCTCCAACAGGACATTACAAAGGGTAAGAAGGGTATGGTTTGGTTACAGGGTTATAATCCCAAAGTAGTGGATTGTATTCACCATTCTTCCCCCACTACTAACGAATCCTTATGGTGCTTGCGTGCTGAGTGGGTCCCCTTGCCTTGCGATTATTACCAAAACTATATGAGGAAAAATGTCATTAGGGTCCTGACTACTCATATAGGTCATCTTTAGAAGACTTAAACACACACAAGTAAAATCCCACAAAATTTAATAATCTACTAAAATTGTAATTATGGTTGAGTAAAAAGTTGTCAGTTGATTGGCTGTGTAAGTTGATCTCTAGAAAGGGTGAAGAATGGAGATGATGCTCAACATGGAAGGTTGTCCAGGCAATTTTAATGGCATTTGGCATAATTCTACCTCTACAAGGGTGATGCCAACTTGATAGAGCACTTTTTATTCTGGATCTGCTTGAGGCAGCAAGCAAACGGGTTGAATTTTGCTAATAAATAAGATATTAGCATCCATCCAGATTATCTTCTCATATGACCGGAGAACACTGTGGCTGTCTACCCACGCCACGGTGGATGGTGGTATAACAATATTCATCTTTGTGTCATTTTAAAAATTGTTCTTCTATATAATAATGTTTTGATATCTTCAAAGCTTCATGTGCCAGGCTTGAGAAATGATTAGTTTAAAAGACTCCCCCACCTACTGGGAGGTCTTAAAGGGGCTTGGGCTAGTGGCTAGTTTTTATTCTGGGCCAGTCGGGACACCCTAATTCCAGCATTGGTCTCAGATTTCA
Source organism: Torreya grandis (assembly GCA_037957365.1). NCBI lineage: Eukaryota > Viridiplantae > Streptophyta > Pinopsida > Cupressales > Taxaceae > Torreya > Torreya grandis. The sequence goes on along the minus strand of JARHVA010000093.1, from coordinate 7,326,166 downwards.
TATCAGCAGCATAACAGATAATTGTTAGATTGCAATTGTTCTGGCATTTCCAAAAAAAAAAAGAAGAATAATTATGAAGGATTTCTGATTTTGATGTGTCTTGCTCTAAAAATTGATGTAAAAGTGAAGCTTCAGAATTGCAAATATGCATTTTCAAACGATTTTCTATAGGGACTATCTATGTGAGGAAAATGGTGGGCCATCAGAAGACCCAGGAAACTTGTTATTTGCAATATAGGCTGAGTCAGACAAAGAATAGAAAAATGGAAAAAACATCATTTGAAAGCTTCAAAGGTTTTTCCAGTAACTTCTTTTTGGTGTTCCTATTTTAGTAAATGGATGGCTCGGTGAGGAGTAAGATTGCAAACAGATTTAAAAACAAAATAATCCTGTGTCTCATATATAGAGGATTCAATAGTTATTAAAAAGTGGTGATGTTTTTCAAGATTTCAAGACAGGATTCATGAAAATAGTATGTTAAAGACAGCTTTACATTTTTTATAATGCCACTTAGTGAGGATTAGTTTACTACTACTATGAACATCTGATATTTCAATTTAAAATATGTGCGGAGCAGAAAAAATCCCTTGTGACATAGTTCAAATTGACCGCAAAGAATCCACACAATATACTAAAGTCTAAAACCATTGGTGAACAAATATTTAAGCACAATTGAAATGCATAAAGTCACAGAGACAAGAATGCTATTAGGAGTCAGAGGAAAAGCTTCCTGCTCAAGAACAATAGAGAAACAGAAAGAATCCTCAAACTTTTGCAGGTCTCTGGACCAACAGAAATTCCTAAAGCAGAGTTACAAAAGCATAATAAACCTTGAAACCAAATCTGTCAAAGAATAACTAGATCAGCCTTAATAAACCCCCATCTTAATCATGTATTTCAATCCATGTGTACTCACCAGAAAAGCATCATAACATATACAGCATTTCTGTAAAAGTTATATAGAATCATATAGCCCATTCGATGATAGTTCCAGTGGCCATGAACCAGCAACAAGCGTTCCAGAAATCTGAACTGGCCCATAGCAAAATCTGATGCCATTACAGCTTGTCGGCCTTCTTGGCCACTTATTCCTACTCCAACATCTGCCATCTGAATCATGGAAACATCATTTGCTCCTGCAAATAAAACAATGAAATTCCCCTTATAAGAAAAGAGACAAACTAAAGTCTATAACCATATTCTAGTAGCATCTTCACGCAAAGGATGAGATGATTGGTAAACTGAGTGCTTCAGTGGACAAAATTATAACTTGCACACCCTGGAAAATTGGTAGTCCAGGTCCAAATATTTCATTTAGTCGCCAAGAAAAGGTAAAGCAGTCAAATCTCCAACATAAAAAATATAGATTAAACCACAATCTACTCACATTCAGCCATGAAACCCTAGATGACCAAACAATGATACCCCTCGGATAAAAAGGAAATCCTTAACAATTTATTTGAGTTACAGAGAATCAAAGCAAAAAATCACATCAGAAGATCAAATGATAATGATGCATTAATAAAAGGCACTCACCATCACCAATAGCCAATGTCATATCATAGGTTCTGTTCTTTATGAGTGCAACTATACCAGCCTTTTGCAAAGGCGCAACTCGACAGCAAAGAACTACTGCACATTTTGTAGCCAAATCGAAGAGCTGGACATAAAATTAACAAATAAATATAAGTTATGCAATTTTTGGGCAGAAGTCGCTGAGATAACTTCAGTCATTATTCTTCAAAAAGGAAGAAAAAAAGAACAGCCATCAAGCATCTCTTGAAAACTACTGATTGACAAAATACTCCACACAAAGGATACTTTCAAATAGGATTTCTTTATGTACAGACTTTGTTATTCATTAGAAAGATACTGCAAGGTTAGCGAGGATGTTATAGAAAAAAAATGCAAAATATGATCTGCAGATACAGATTCTCATGAGAATAGTGAAAAGTACCTCCTCCTCCAAGGCACTTTCCAATATATAGACAAGGCTCGTGCCATCAATTATAAGAGCCAGTGGCATATGCATCCTTTCTCCAACATCCTGTGGTCTGCTTCCAGAAAAGATTGTACTGGCAATAGTACTTGATTGCATCCTAATGCCAGTGCCAATATCACCATTTTTATGCAGTTGCAAAAAACTCTTCTTTCTCTCTGTTTTAGTAATCCCATGCACAGTCTTTGCGTCTGCTAGAAGCTTCTGACAAGCTTGATGGGACTTTCCATTGATTATAATCTGATGCATGTTTGCAGTAAGAAGTTTACAGGACACGCCAATAGAAATTGCAGTTTCCTGCTTATCCCCTGTCAGAACCCAAACCTTAATTCCCGCTTGTCTTAGAGCCTCTATTGTTTCTGGAACACCTTGTTGTAATTTGTCCTCAATCCCAGAGGCTCCCAGTAGGTTAAGGCTGCGTTCAATACGAGTTGCAGTTGCTCGAAGTTTTCTTGCTCTGCCTGTTAATGCATTATTTGCTTCTTCATAGCGTTGATGCCAGTCTTCATATTCTGCAACACTGAGATCTCTAGCCCCTATAACAAGTGTCCGTAAACCTTGTGACGAATACTCGTGCAAATGGCTCTCTGTGGAAGACATCAAGTCAGTGGAGCCCCCCCCAACATCTACGCTCAAATCATGGTTGGAAAACTTGTCTATAATCGCAAGCATTGTACTATCTGCTCCTTTTACCAATAATTTCAGAGTATTATCAGGACACTGAACTATAACTGACATGCGCTTACGCTCACTGTCAAACTCGTGAAGTCCTAGGACATCCAGCCTGTACAGAGCATCAAGGCAAGAGGAAAAATTTAAAAAAAAAACGTCTTTCACAGAAATCTACTGCAGCTCAAGTTAAATATATATGTATATGTAAATATTTATCATATATATACATACATGTGTGTGTATATTTGGATAGAGTGATAGATAAATATGCCAGTTAAATTAGCACTCATCGCACATAAACTTGATGTAACTATAAGTGCAATGTGGCTAGAATATAGACACAAGCAAATAATACCTTTTCCTTTTGCCATGCACATCAATAACAATGTAACCAGACGTTCGTTCTATAAGAGTGTATCCATAGGCAGCTGCAGCATATGCTAATGCCTGCTCATCAGGAGATTCGCCCTGATACTCAACCAATTTCACACCTTTCTCTGATGTTTCCTTTATAATGGGCACTACTGTGTTACAAGCTGCTAGAGTGAGGAAATAATCATGAGCAAATTTTGTCTCCTGTGTGATATTCTCTTTTTGTAGCAGCTGCACAAGTCTGGGATCCACTCTAACCTCCATTTTTACCTTCCAAGTCTCTCCAACATTTACATCTGTAGTGTGCAACAAACAAGCCACACAAAAACATCAGCTAAAGATTAACAGGAAACAAAAAAGATAACAACCATGTACAGATGTTTGTGAGGGGATGTCTTGGATTTTTGTTCTGTTGTAAGAACCCCAAAACAACTACACTTAACCAAAACCAATGAACAATGAACAAAATTGGATACAGTTTACAAACCTGTAATAATCTTCTTCTCTTCATTCTCTAAAAAATACTTCTGGTCATTATGCTGTGTCTCCATCTTTGAGGTACTGTAATTTCTCCCAAACACACTTGCATCTCGAAATTCCATCTTATTTTCTGTCAGAGTTCCTGTCTTATCTGAAAAAACATACTTTACTTGTCCAAGGTCTTCGTTGATATTCAGTGCTCGGCATTGGAACTTTGATTTGGAAACACTGTCATACATCTTTTTATCCCTAATCATGAAATAAGCCTGTCCTAAACGAACCAGCTCCATGGATATATACAGAGAAATTGGTATCATAATCTGAAATATAATCACACCTGATAGCATTGCAAATATTATCTCTGCACCTATACCATAATAGTTAAAAACTTTGTTCTCTGAAACCTTGAAATACCTGTTTCTGTAGTAAGGTAAAGTACTTAGTTGATCCTTATGCCGCCCCAGCCACAGGCCCATGCCTAATCCCACAACTGAACAAATAATTAAGAGAAATATAGATAAATAGATTGTTTCTCTGTTCATGTGGGATTCCAGTCTGCTTCTTTTTGATGGTGCTCCCGAGTTATTCAGCATAACTTTGGTCTCTTGACCAGCATAAACTACAACTCCAACAACCCAAGCTGTATTTTTTAGCTCACAACCACGCAGCACTATGTTTGACGGGCCGAGTGAAATCCGTTTCCCTTCAAATTCCATGTATGCATTAAATCCATAAATGTTTCTATTTGGCTGTTCAGAGCGAATGATACCTGAAATGGGCTCTTTCTCTGGCATCCTCAAGAGTGTTTCCTGCTTGGCATACCTGGTTTTCAGATTTGATTCTCCATCAAGATTGATTGTCTGGATATAAGCAACGCCACTTGAATCACTGCTCCCCAACAATACTATGTCACAGGGAAGGGTATCATTTGCATTAATTTTCACCACCTCGCCAACCCTAATGTTTTTCCATTGTTTCTGCTGAAAACTCCCATCCTGCAATATCTCTGCCAATCTGTTGTTCTCTGTTCTATCAGATCGGTGCCGGCGCCAATCTTCATAGCCATCTTTGATTGCAGTCACAAGTAAAACAAATGCAAGTGGAAGAATAGAAGTGGCTCTGCCAAACACTGCAAGCCATGGAAGCTGATTCAATATAATAAGCAAAAGGAAATAGATATAGGCAACTCGGTGAAACTGCTCAAAGAGATTCCGAGGCAAGAAGGTGATGACCGAGTATTTGCTGGTCCTAATTTGATTTCCAGCAAACTCATACTTGTCATTTGTTTTATCAGGATCATTGATATATATCAATCTTGAATTTTCTTCTGAAATTTCCCTCTGTGAGGCTCCGAGGGCATCTGAATCGGTGCCTCTTGAACCATACCTCTTTGGAAAGCCCTGCTCTTTCTCTATTTTCTGAGAGAAACGCCCACTTGACTGTTGAGAAATTTCAAAAGCATTAATAGAACTTTCTCGTTTCACAAAGCCTTGAAATGAAATGTCTGAACCATCCGAGTGGTGTCCCTGCCTTTTAGAACTTGAGTGTGATAGTGGAAGAGGAATGCTGCCAGATTCAGCTGGTCCTATATTCCCCTCATAAATTGGGCCTTCCCGCTTTGAACCCTTACGCTCAATTCTTGAACTGGAATTGGAATTGGAAGTTGCTTCACTAGGGATTTCAAAATTCGACGATTCAGAGTTGGGAACAAAAGAATTGAAATTTAAACCCCCACCTTGTACTGGTGTTTCTGTTGATGTTGGCGTGCGAGGGGAAGGGATCAATAATGGCCGCAGAGATGTCATGGTGTCCGATAGGTTTGGTTTTATATATTTTGCATATTGCTCTAATGCCTATACTACAGGTAAATAACCATTACAATGGCACAAGCTCACTCATTCAGATAACCTTACCTCTTGCATAAGCTGAGGCATTCACACAGTTGTATGAAAATGTTATTCACTGTACTGTATTTGCCTGGATGAAATAATTAAATAAGACGTGCTTGAGTTTACCCAAAAAATCCTAGACACTTTCATCTGTTCAAAACGAGGACAATCGTCATTATAATGATGACTACTCATAGAGGTCATCTTAAAAAGACTTAAACACACACACAGTAAAAATGCCACAAAAATTAAAAATTTGTGAAAAAAAATTCTGGGTACAAACTGTGTGTAGAATTAATTGAATTCCATCCATCTTAATACGAGAGAAGAAGTTTCTGACAGACGCGTGCAAAATTGAATTTCATCCATCCTAAATCAAGACAAGAAAAATCTGTGTATAAAACCGTATGTGGAATTGAATTTTATCCATCATGATGATGGAAGTCCGAAACATTGAAGAAACTCAAATTCTACAGGCTGTTTGTACCCAAAAATTTCTTGTTTCAATAAAAAATCTATTACAAAAGACACTCAGATTGCGATGAATGATGAAATATTTAAACCAAACCCTGCTTGAATAAACCAGAAGAATGATATTGAGCCACAAAATGAAAACTTACAGTTTTTTGGCCATTCAGAGCTGCTGAGAAGGGTAAGTGACCAAATTGGCTTAAAATGTTGATTCCCGGCCTTCCAATTTACAAAATTGGGCGCATCTGAAGACCAATCCAAAGAAAATCTGGAACAACTGAGACAGCTGGAATCTTACAATAATCTGAGTCTGTAACACCTGAAAATATGCCACGTCTGACAACGTGAAGCGAATCTCACAGCCTCTAGTAGTCTTCGCAGCTGAAAATCCCCAAACTTTTTTTTTCAAATTCCGCTACTAAAAATGCCCGAAATGGAAACAATCGGCTTCTTTTTTTCCATAATCATGAAATAAATAACCAGGCCTTTCATACGCATCTTCTCTCTCTAGACGCCAATCTCGACCTCTCCACACGAATTGATTTCTTCAGTAGACTTTGAAACGCAAGCGATTCGAACCTTCGACCCCAAAAGTCCTTGTCTTGATACCTAGAAAGTGGGACAGACGCTAAGAATTCACGGCCCCCGACCTTTTCTAGATGGTTGAGAAAGTCAAACAAGCGAGCCGCCTGCAACTGGTCGAAACCATGTGTATTCTATAGCTGTCTTTCCATTAAAAAAATGGTCTAGAAGGATTCCGCCAACTTTGACCATAACTAAAGAGCTAAGCTCAACCACCACGTTTTAAGCTCTCCGCCATTTCATTTACTATCTTGGCAGGGAAATTTTTTATTTTGACTGAGCAATTCACCTGTCTCCCGTCTATTTATTTTGTTACAGGCGTTAATGCGACTGGTAATGTTCCGTGATTGGCAGTGTACAAAATTTAAACCATTTTCCCCCAAATTTCTGCGCCTATCCCGATTCCCGTGACATCAACCATAAATGCCCGCTTTTTGGACGGGGAAATCTTTTTCCGTTTTCTAGAAGCGAGAAAAACCGGATTATGTTTTTCCCGTCCCTGACGACAGGCCTGAAAGAGGCGTTTTTATTCCTTTTTCAGTGGAACTGACAGTAACGAAGAAGAACCGGCCCGTGCGAGCTGGAGCAGACGGGGTTTAAATTTGACGGTTTTTCATTCATTTGATGGCCAGATAGCCGTATTCACGTTTTAAAGCCGTAAATTACAATGAAATTTTTTTTACAGACCGTATTAGATGCAAGGTAAACTGTACCACAAAATATATATATATAAAAGATTATCATAAACATATACATTTTTAAAAAATATTTTTTCTTATAAAATATATTAATATTTTGAAGGGTAATGTTGATTACATAACTCTTATTATGACATGTAAGGTTGATTGTCAAAACATTTAATACTAAATATTATTGATTCGGAAACATTTAATATAAAATATTATAAGTCATATCAATAGCGATTGTAAATTTAAAAATATTTTTTGAGATGTTATAGAGAAATATTTTGTTTTGAAAAATTGTACTTTCTAAATCTTTCTAGACTTTGATCAAAGAACTTATTTATGTCGAAAGTACACATCATTAACTTGCTATTCTAACATACTATTCATGTATCATATATAACTCATTGATGATATAAATTATAATTATATTATATATCTAGATAATTTTGTATTTTAATAAATAAATCATAATCTTCACCAAAAAAATATTAATATTCTATTTTAATTAAATTGTTGAGCAAACACCTTAACTTTTTTATTTTAAGTAAAAAATTATGAATAAATCATACTTAATAATTTACTTTAACATGTCAATATGTCAAATACTACACATCACTCAAAGTTAATAATTTGCTACATTAAAATTTATACTAACTACACATTGGAAATTTGTATTTGCTATAAAAATTTTGTAGTTATATTGATAATCTACTATCATTGCATTCCAAGAAAGTTTTAAAGTTTTAACGATATAATTTGCATGTTTTCTTCATGCTTTAATATTTTGCATAGTGCATACATACAATTTACTCGCTAGCACAATTTGAAATTCAAAACTAACAATTAGTGATGATGATTCTTTCCTTTCTATATCAATTTATGATATTACAATTCAAATATATACTTGATGATCACTCCCTGCAACATCTGTCATGTGTCATTTTAAACAATATCTTTGTGTTGCCCACAAGTATATGGAGACACCTCCAAAAATATACCTATATATATTGAATAAATGTCTAGCAATCATGTCTCTTTCTCAACAATTTGTTCACTGTACATAAGAAATGAATGCACAACATGGTCAGGGGTGCATAAATAATGTAATCCTTTCATGTCGAAAACCTCAGAGGGTCTTTCATTGTCAAAGGCAACCTTCTTGTTTTCAGAGATTGTATTTTGTATTTTCTTTGTTTTGAACATGTTGATATGGGGCGAGAAATCGTCGCTCACAACCTATGCCAAAATAATCTCTTTGGAACCAAGTATACAAACATCCTTCAACTTGCACAACGGAAAGGGGATTTTCATTACGCTGTTATTTTTCTTCGCCCACTTGCTCAGATTTCGATATGGAGATGGTGTTTACGGAAATTGTATGGCTCGAAGCTAGGCATCTATCTATAGGTTATGATAAGATCGAGTAGGGAGTAACTTCATCAGTGGGTTGTAGATATGATGAGACTTTGAGGCATCATATTAAACAATTCATTTTCACATATTTTATCTTAGATACATGTCCTTATTACCTAATGGTTATATGCATGAGGGGCAATCCGAAATTTAATTGAAAAGTTTTTTGGGGCAATGGCTAAATATAATCCATGCTCTATTGTAACATATTAAAAATTAAATAATATACTGAGCATTTATTGTCTGAATTATCATAATATAAGACAACGTCACATGGATAATTTTTCTTATAAAATCTTTAATAAAGATTGCAAAGTTCGAGTCTTCCATCGATACCATAAAAATCACTATTTTTGAAACAATTGATTATATCATTCCACTGCTAGAAGCAACAAAACTTTCTTTCCAATACTACGAACAACAAAATTTCCTTTCCAATATTATGAACAACAAAACTTCCTTTCCAATACTACAAACAATAAAACTTCCTAAAAATTCTTAGAGAATGTTGTAAACCTTTAACATTTCTAAAACTTATAAACTACTACAAACAATTGATTTATAAGATTGTTAATTTTCTTCAATAACTATTATATATTATGAATCATTTATATTCTTAAAAAAATTAAGTTCTTATATAAAAAAAAACGTTCTTATAAACTAATACCCGTAAATTATAAATCAAGATAAATTAACTTCATTTAAATTCTGAAAATTCAACTTATGTCACGCAATTTAATCACGGTGGAAACACCTTTTATATTTTGTTTTCTTATGACAGCCTTCAAATTTAACCACGCTCTTTCAGGAAAAGGTTTGGTATAAACGACAAATATCCACCACGATTCAACGGAATCATCGGAGACGGCAGAAATATATGCCACGTCATGGCAGACAAAAGTGTTAGAAAAAACAATGCATCCATCCACGGTGCACCTTTGTTCCGTAGTTACAGGGCTGAGTTTTCACCGTAGGATTCGGAAGGACGTTTTGATTGGAACGCTTGGCAGAACTTTCCCACCCAATATTGACATACACGCGTCACCTCCCCTTTCATAAAGCTTGGCCTGTCAATTTTCATGGATGTGGAGTCTCTGTCAAGGAGAATATATTATTTTGAATTTCGTTGTTAGCGGAGATTAAGTGGCACTACATTATAGAGTTTTCGATTTACAAAAATATTTAAATTAAATAGAGTGATAATTTGAAAGATTATTCATTTTTTGTGTTTAAAGAAGAAAGATCAATAAAAATTAGTGACTTTTAAATTAAGATATATAATAAAAGGTCTGACATCAAAAAAGATACTTATATAATACAAATATTTCATAGTAACTTTCTTTTAAAAAGTTGGTTGTATACAAAAATTATTTAGTCGCCATCGTTTGATTTTATACACTACATGGTTTCATAGACATAATTAAAAACACTTGTTCATTCATTTGTCAACATCTACGAAAATAAAATGACAATGTATGGTACCAAAAGGTAGTTAGTATGCATGAGGTTTATATGGATGTTGTAAGGGTGAATGATTTCATAGAGATATTAATAAAGTGGTTTGAATAGTGTTATTGTCTTTTCGGTCGTGTTTGTTATCTCCTATTAATTTTGGTTAGGATGTTTTTCCTCTTTTGTTTTCATTTGTTAAAGAGGGTAAGTGTAGAGCTAACCTATAAGGAGTTTTTATCGCTGACATAATTTTGGTTAGAATGTTTTTTCTCTTTTGTTCTAGTTTTTTAAAGAGGGTATGTATAGAGCTAACCTCTAAGGAGTTTTTATAGTTAATACAAATATTATTGTATGTTGTACATTCTAACATAAAATGTCATTCCACTGCTCCCAAATAAAATATATGTATTTTCTCTTCTCATATTCTTCTTTTGGGGATGACTATATATTAGGCTCACATCTAAGATGTTATGAATTGGTTCTTATCTCAAGAATAAAAATCTTCTTCTCTACTTGATTCTTACATCTATGTAAGCTTTTTGATTAAGCCCATATTTAGAATTGAATCTAATGTCACATCTAAGATGGTGTGACCTAGTTGTCTGCATCTATGCAAAGCTTCTTGATTATGCCCATGCTTGGGATTGAATTCATGCTTAGCCTCACATCTAGGAGGTTATGAGTCGGTTCTTAGCTAAGCTATAATAATCTCATTCTCTACTTAATTATTACATCTATGTAAGATCTTTGATTAAATCCTTATTTAGAGTTGAATCTAATGTCGCATCTAAGATGGTGTGACCTAGTTCTTAGTTCGGTTATAAGAATCTTCACTCTTTATTTACTTCATGCATCTATGTAAGCTTCTTGATTATGTCCATGCTCAAGGTTAAATTATGTAAAGCAGTATTGTCTCTTCTTCCCATGAAACTCTGTCAATATATTTAAGCTAGATTTTTCCTTACATAAATCCTTATTTCATATGTACTCTCTAAATAATGTTAGAAGTTGTTGTTCCATCTATTCATCCACTTTTTATTTCTTTCATCCATGTCCCCTTTCCTTTGTCCAACACTTTTTTCTTTTCCCATGTAGACAATTTATGCGCTTCGTTTGTTTAACTAAGTACTTGTATACCATTGCTTTAAGTAGGAAGCTACTTGTTTATGCTAATAGAACCTTATCAAAGATTGAAGTTTTGATTTTGAAATTGCTTACTAATAAATGTTTATAAATCCTTTCTATTTGTCTTCAATTTTTTGTATTGTTCTCTTGACTCATACTTCACACCCATAGAGTGCCATAAGTATGTTTAATAATATAAATAATTCTTTCATGGTTTTCCAAATCTATTATTTTGTTACTCCATATATATTTTTTTAAAGGTATAAAGTTGTTTAAACTCTTTGGATTTCCTTAAACATACATTCATATTTTCCAATTGAGTTTGTCATGGAAACATAAGCCAAGATATTTATATTCAATGACTACCTCTAATAACTTCTCCTCAAATATAAAGTTTACTTGTCTATTCTCTCTTGAGAAAGAAGACTATGATTTTTGTTTTAGTCATCTTTACTTCCATCCCTACTTTTTTAAGAAATAGTTTTAAAGTTTTCAAATGTTTTCCCTAACTTTAAATTGTCATTGCAATTAATTTAAGGTCGTGGCATAGTTTTATCACATGGTTGCGTGTACTCCTCAATCAACTAACATGTCTATCCATTATCATTTTATATCAATATAAAGGGTAAAAAATGTTAGAAATATTGGTTCGTAGCAATATTTGACTCCAATGTCACTTCCAAAACAATTTGATATTATGTAGGGAAATGGTGAGCACCTATTGCTTTTTATTTCTTTCTCTATTAATCTCATAAACGTTGAAGAGTGGGGGCTATAAAGAAATATAAAAATTTTACCTATAATTTAAATGAAACTATTTTTTTAAAAGAACAAGAAATTTAACAAGTGCTTAAAAGGAAATTAAGAAAAAATTATAAATTTTTAATTCAAAATAGTAACATCATATAATTATATAAAAATTATTAATTCTTCATCAAAAATTTATTATAATTTTTTTAATTGAAAATTACATTTTAATTAATCTATGTTCACAAATAAATTAATGTTAATAAAAATAAAATAAAATAAATATTTATATTTACATCAAAATAATTTTAATTTAATTAGTAAATATGATAATAAAATACAGTTTATAATATTATCTATTAATCTATAAATTTATATTTAAAATATATTTAATGAAATAAATACTTTTCAACCCCTTTTATTATTTTTTAATTAAAAAAATTAAAATTTACAAAATAAAATAATATAAATATAAATATATTTTAAAATGTTAACATCTACGATTTTTCCGGGTTAAAAAAATATGAGTCGATTTACAGATTGGAGACGAGAGTCTGTTTGTCATTCTAGAAGGTTCTGCTTCTTCTCCATCACGTGTGTTGCGCTGTCACGTTTATATTGTTGGGAATTAGGGTTAAGTATTATTCTTTGAATTTAAGCATGTGGAGGAAATATATGATGCAAATTCAATAATATATGTTATCTTGGTCAACTTTATTGTTCCAGTCTTATGAGGTAGAGGTATTTATTATTATATAATAATAAATAAATATGTTTTTATTATCATCGTTATCATTAATATATAGTAATAGTTTTATAATTATTTGTGCTTATCACATATTTTTTAAATATTTATTTCGTTTAAATTTGTTGTTATTTTGGTGAATTTGAGTTTTAATGTTATTTTTCTATCATTAAATTAAATATGGACTTTCAAAAATAATTATTTAAGTGTTTTTATTTTAATCAAAATTTAAAAATAGTAAATACTTAGAATTTAAAACACATATTATACAGACTCTTTTGTCAATGTTTAATCATAACATCGATTTTTTTTTTTTAACTGCTAAAACTCGTGATGGAATCACAAAGGGTGTCTTGGTCAATACATTTTTACAAAACACAACACAAATTAATTTATACATGTTACATGTGAAACCCTAAATGTCATGCAATGGTCTAGTAGTGATACGTGTTAGACAGGTGTATCATCTTACATATTAAAGCACAACACTCAATGCCAAATGAACATCTCTGTATTGTCTTACACAATTTTCTCTCCTATTCACTAATAGTAGGTTTTCATTACCAAAGCATTTCCTTAATCGATGGGAATTTTTAGTTTATTTCATATGGAGGCGAACATAAAATGTAATGTGGAAGGTTTTTCCAATCACAAGAATATCGAGAATGTAATGATTCCGTCAATTACTAATAATTCATGTGAAGAAGGAAACACAAAGGATATGTCTAGGATTAAAAAGCACTAAGAACAAGAATATGGAGTTACAAAAGCCCAATGCCCTAATAATATTTTGGCCTTTAGTCAAGTGGTTCTCAAGATCGCCTCGTCGCTCAAATGAATGAAGAGTTAATCTATCGGGAAGAGGAATCTTGTACCTATTAAGTATTTCAATTAGATAATGTTACAATCTTTAATTTCACTGAGGGGTAAGTGCACAAAGTTGGGGGACAAAAAGTGGACTACCCATGGACATGATTTCCCTGAAATTTCATAAATCTGAACTTCTATAAATAATTTGAGATATCTACACTCCAAATTTGAAGGCAATGTAAGAACAAAAAATGTAGCATTTCGAGTCTAGTTTCCAAAACACTTTTTTTTTTAAAAATGGTTAAGTATAATTAGGTCAAACATCTAAAATTTGAATAGGAACTCTTGTTTTTTTCAAAAAACATAATAGATAAACAATCGTGCGGTACACCATTTTTTGAACAGAGTTTAATATTATTTGAAACCCTTTGGGAAAAATTTAGATAAGATATTCAAGTTTGTGACATATATTTTTTCAATGAGTACTATTTTTTTATGAATTTTGCAAGTAAATAGATCTTTAAAACCAACAAAAAATGGATAGTCATTCATACAATGCGCCTAACTACCTCAAAAAAAATGAAAATCATCTTTTTTTGAATGTGTGTAGAATTAGGCCTAATTTATGACCATATAACTTGTTTTTCACTTGGATCAACGAAAGATAAATTACATGAACGTGTATAGGCATGTATGTTTATGACATGTAGTGGCCTAAAAAAGGTATAGTTAGAAATCAACATAGTTTGAAACCTTAAATTAGTCAAACAATTATAAAAATCATATTTTTGAAAAGTTGAGAGCGTGATCATCATGATAGTATCCAGTTTTTAAATTTTCACATTGAAATTCTTAGTGTATTTGGCAATCAAAGTTGAAATTTGTTATTTTTTATCTTAACTTTCAAAACTCGATTGTACATTAACAATCCAAGCCATTCTCGAGCCAAAAGGCTTGGGAATTGAATTTAAATTCAAATATTGTGATCGCGTTAATAACGTGATCATGTTATTAACACAAACACATTATTAGCTACATTAGTAACGTGATCACGTTACTTAATAACCCAATTGTGTTATATATTCTCAACCCCCTAAAACCCAAATAGGAGCCATCAGGCCTAGTAGTCTTAAGATCAAAGTTTGGTTGATTAAGATTATTGTTTAGGACCAATGTTCTTGTCAAGATTTGATAGCATTGAATGATAATTGGAGATGTATTAACCTATGAATCAATTTATTATTCCTTTGATCCCAATATGGTGTACAATAGGGCCAATAGATCCCAAATTGACATTAGATGGACATAATTTCTTGGATGGAGCTTGGTTGGCCCCAATTACATATCAAACTAATCTAAATACTTGGTTTTTTATAATACGATGTGAAATTAGAAACCCAATTGACATCATATGGACATAATTCCTTTCTCAAGGCTCATTTAACCCCGATTGTGTATTAGATTGAACTAAATATTTAGTTAGTTTAATATGGTGTGTTATCAAAGCCCTAATTGACATTATAATGAAGGGATTCCTTGTACGAGGACCAATTACTCTCAATTATAGATTATATCAAATAAAATACTCGATTGGTTAAATATGATGTGCAATTAGGGGAAAATATTCACAATGAACATTAGATGGACACAATTCCTTTCATGGGGTGAAAAATGCCTCAATTGATATTAGGTGGAAGTAGTTAATTACATATGACTTGGTTGTCCCCAATTGAGTATAGTATTGAAAAAAATATCAATTGATTTAACATGGTGTAATTAGATCCCCAAATGACATTAGATGGATGTAATTCCTTGCTTGGGGATTGAGTGGCCCCACTTGCATATCATATTAAACCTAAATACTCAATTGGTTCAATATGGTGTGCAATCAGGGCTAATGGAATCCAACCAACATTAAATGGACAAAATTACTTTCATGGGGCTTAGTTGGCCCCAATTATGTATAAGATAAAACCAAATACATGGTTAGTTGGATATAGTTTACAATCGAGGGTAATGAAGTCCTAATTGACATTAGATGTATTAAGTTACTTGCATAAGCCTTACTTGGCCATAATTGCATATTCAACTGAACTAAATACTTGGTTGATTCAATATGTTGTGTATTTGGGACCAACAAAGCCCCTTGTTGACAATAGAAGGATGAAATTTCTTACACAAGGCTTGTTTGGACTAAATTTTATATCATATTGAACCGAATATTATTTCAGTTGAATTTGGTGCACAATCAGAATCCCAATTGTTATTAGATGGATGTAATTCCTTATAGAGGGTTCAATTGGTCCTAATTTCATATCAAATTGAATCAAACACTCAATTATTTTAATAAGTTATGTAATTAGGGCCCTAATTAAAATTTTGTTGACACAATTCCTTGGGCAAGCCTCGATTGGTTCAATATGGTAGGCAATCAGGACCAAGTAAGCCCCAATTTCCATTATATATGAATGTAATTCCTTGTACATGGCCCCTTTGGACCGAATTGCATATCAAATTGAAAAAATACTTATTTTTTTAATATGATGAGCACTTGGATCCCCAATTGATATCATATGGATGAAATTCCTTACATTGAAGCTTAGTAGGCCCTTGGGATCAATTTAGCCCCAATTAATATCCTTTATATATATTAAGAATTAGGTTCATAGAGATGAACTTGGTTAAAATTGCATCACTCGTTACCACAATTGACTTTGTAGGCTCAATTTGTGATGATGTGGGGGATAATTGATCCCAAATTCACATTCTTTACTCACAGATCTAGGTTCAAGTAGCTCAAATTTGCCCCAATCACCATCACAATTGTACCTTATATACCCTAAAACCTATACCCTAAGCCCTAATCCATAAAATTCATAATCCCTAAACTCTAAACCATAAATATAAACTCTTTAAACCTTGAACCAATTATTTTAGCCTAAATTAACATCATTTAGACTAATAATTAAGTTCACAAGGCTCAATTTGGCCTAAATCACACAACTGATTACCCCATTTGACTAATTCACTTAATCTGCACTATGACATCTAGGGTATAATGATAACCCAAAAACACATTCTATAGTCATAAATGGGTCCATGTGATTCAAATTATCCTTGATTATCTTTGTGATTGACCCTGTGTACCCTAAACCATATATACATTAAAACCTAATCCTTAAACCATAAACCCTAAACACTATACTCTAAATTTTAAACCATAAACTTTCCCTATTTACCAATTGATTTAATCCCAATTAACATCCTTTGTAGTAAGAATTAGGTTAGAACATGGCATAGAGCGATTAGACATTAATATACAAGTCCTTAAACCTAAACCCTATGTCCTAATCCCTAATCCCTAATCCCTAATCTTTAATCCTTAATCCTAATCCCTAATCCCTAATCCCTAAAACATAAATTGTAAGCCCTATGCCCTAGTTCCCACTACATGATGCAAACATACATGCCTCATGATATAATTGATTTTATCATGAGATGTCATAAAATGCACTTTTTAAACCTATGGCCAAAACTTAGCCTTTGGAGTACCAATCTAGATGTGCATCTAAAGTAAATTGAGGCTACTTCGAGCCCCTTCAACCCAATTAACCAAAGAGGATGAGCTAGTTTATTATTTTAATTGATGAGGCATTTGAGGCCAATTTGAACCCCTTCAATAGCAAGATATGATTTGGGGCAAAATCAAAAGATTGATTCTATATCATGAATTGATCCAATTAGTCAATTTATGAAATTAAGGGCATGATCTATCCAAAATTGACCCCCTAAACCAAATTTATGGCTCAATAGATTGTATAACATGTATGCAACATGTAGATGGTATAACTAACCCTAATTTTATAAAAAATGCAAACATGAAGGTAATCAAGTCATAAATAGGTGAACAAGCAGCTCACATGTTCTTTACGTACCTTAGTGATTGGACCCTATATCTGATATCTTCAACCCTAAACCATGTACCATTTAACTTTAACCCTAAACCCTGTACCATTTACATTAAACCCTAAGCCATAAGCCTTAAACCCCAAACCCTTTAAATTATAGACCCTAAATCTTAAACCAATAAATTTAGCCCCAATTAACATCCTTTATATATATAGTAAAAATTAGGTTCATAGAGATGAACTTGGTCAATGTTGCATCACTCATTAAACCATAATTGACTTAATTGGCTCAATATTTGATGATGTGAGGGCTAATTGAGCTCAAAATCACATTCTTTAGTCACAGATATAGGTTCAAGGAGCTCAAATTTTCCCCAATTACCTTCACTATTGTACCTTATATACCCTAAGCCCTAATATTGAAAGTTATGAATCCCAAAACTCTAAACCATAAATATAAACTCTTTAAACCTTGAACCAATCATTTTATCCCAAATTAACATCATTTAGACTAAGAATTAAGTTCACAGGGATCAGTTTGGCCTAAATCACATGACTGATTACCCCTATTGACTAATTCACTCAATCTACATGATGACATCAAGGGTATAATGACAACCCAAAAACACATTCTGAAGTCACAAATGGGTCCAAGTGATTCAAATTGTCCTCAATTATCTATGCAATTGACCTTGTGTACCCTAAACCATATATACATTAAAACCTAAGCCCTAAACCATAAACCCTAAATCCTATACCCTAAATTTTAAACCATAAGCTTTCCATATTTATCAATCGATTTAGTCCCAATTAACATCCTTTGTAGTAAGAATTAGGTTCACATGGCATAGAGTGATTATATAAATTATATACAGGTCCTTAAACTTAAACCCTATGCCCTAATCCCTAATCGCTAAAAACATGAATTGTAATCCCTATACCCTAATTCCCACTACATGACACAAACATACATGCCTTATGATATAGCTGATTCTATCACGAGATGTCATAAAATGCACTGTTTAAACCTATGGGCAAAACTTAGCCTTTAGAGTACCAATCTAGCTCTGCATCTGAAGTAAATTAGGGTTATTTCAAGCTCCTTCAATCTAATTTCATGACTATAAAATGTGATTTATGGGTTTATCAACTCCAATTTGCCTCAATCACCATCACGATTGTACCTTATATACCCTAAAACCTATACCCCAAGCCCTATTGCTTAAAGTTCATAATCCCTAAACTGCAAACCATAAATATAAACTCTGTAAACCCTGAACCAATCTTAAGCCCTAATGCGATTGACCCTGTGTACCCTAAACCTAAGCCCTACTATACCCTAAACTGTAAACCAAAAACTTTCCCTATTTATCGATCGATTTAGTCCTAATTAACATCCTTTGTAGTACAAATCAAGTTCACACATGGCATAGAGCGATTAGACCTTATATACACCCTTAAACCTACATGCCCTAATCCCTAAACCCTAAAACATAAATTATAATCCCTAATCCCTAAAACATATATTGCAATCCCTAAACCCTATGCACTAATGCCTTAATCCCTAATTTATATTAAGTATAATATGATCATGTTATTTAATAACACAATCATGTTATTCTTAATATAGGCAACACTTAGTTCTCATTGCCAATTACTAACCCCAAATTATTATTAACAATAACACGATCATGTTATTACATAACTTGATTACATTATTATTAATATAAGCTTCTCAATATTTTGGATGAAGTAGAACCTCATATAAAAAATAACACGATTGCATTATGTAATAATGTGATCATGTTATATAACATGATCATGTTATATAACGCAATCACATTATGATTATTTTAGGCTAAGCTCAATTTTTAACGATTATTTTTAACCTAAATGAAGAATTTTTTCCCCACAAAAATTCTTTATGTACTTTTATGATATCCATGGTACTTGTGTACTTAACCCCACCTTTGAAAAGTTGTTAATTATCCCTTTCGATGGGTGACGGATCACATTTGAGGAAGAGGAAGATGTTGAAGAAAAAAACACTAGAGGAATTAGAAGATTTGAGAGAGAAACACAAGTTACAAATGCAAAAACTTCTTGGTAGACAAGGTACAAACCCTAATCCTGATGAACCAAATGCCATAGATAATGATCCGATTGAAAATAATAAATTAAACAATGATGAAATTGACCATAATGAAATGAATAATAATGAAATTAAAAATAATGAATTAGTTAATGTTGGAAGTTTACATTCAAAGTTCCAAGTTTTTGATTTTGTTGATGATGAGTCTATGTATGATGCTTCACCGCCCATGAATGAAGAAAATTTGATGGAAACAAATAATGATGAAATTAAACATCAATAAAATTTCATGGAAATATATAATGAAGAAATAATCAATGAATAAGATGTCATCCCACCTCTAAACAATGAAAGTAATAATGATTTTGAAACACCCTCAAAAAATTCCACCATTACCAACACCTCCAAGAATTGTGCGTAGAAAAGATAAGTACTTAATTGAAGTCAATGAAAATATTTTATAACCAATGCATAAAAAAATGTCTAATCGCCATTCAAGAATATTGGCTCAATAAATTTGGGATACTTTCTTTTATAATTTGCATTATGATAGTTAGAGATGTCAATTATTTGTTTCATTGATAAATTTGATTAAGATGAAACCTATAATGTACACATGACTAGAACATCTAACATGGATGATGAAAATATACATGATGCATATCATACTGTAGGCCCAAAATCATGCACCAAATATTGTAATGCTACCCAATGTATGGTTATAACTTGTGCAATAAGTGACAACATAAGGGAAAAATGAATGGTTTCAAAAACAAGCTGAACACTTAATATAAACTTAAAAATAATAATGAAAGTAATTGAAAGATGTGAAATATTCAGTGAATCTAATACAAATGAGCTATAGGCATTCTCAGGTAGACTTCCATGAAAGGACAAGGCTATAGTCGATACTTTCAAAGAGTTACTTGATCAATTTTGGAAAGACAATACAAGAGTTTCACCTAATGCAATAGATGTTGTGAAAAGAAGAGTTGGCTTTTGTAACCATCAACTGCATCCAAAAAAAATTATTAGATATGACTCAAACACAATTGTACTCTAAATTTTTGGAAAAACATCCTCAAATTTCTATTTGTCAAAGATATTTTGAGATGATAAAACATTTTTATGTTAAAATAAATCACACACACACCACTTGTTATTGTAGGCAACATGTTGAATTTTCAATGCACTATGATGTTTTTCACCATATTCATTGTACTTTGCATACTAAAAACATTTTACAGGAGTGTGGCATTAAATTACCACCAAAATCAACCTAAAAATTTATTCCAACTATCTTTTGCAAAAGATCATATGGACAATTATTTTACAACAAATCATGTTTGAATGGAAATTACAACATTTGTGGTGGATTGCCAAAATTAAAAAAATATATCCATGAGGATATTACAAGTGCAATTAGATAGGAATTAGTTGGTTTAAACAAATATAAATCAATGACTTATCAAGTAAAAGATGGCAAAGAATCTAAAACGTGTGAGCTTGTTACAAAAAAGATACATGTTTCTGAATTTTTGGTCAAATTTAGGGAAAAGATTGTTTATGAGTATGAAAGACATACACACAGGGCTAGATGGTTGGATGAACATTTAAAGATAAGCAAAGATACTTTCCAACTTGGTTTGATTGTTTTAGTAGTTGATTTTATTGAAAATTACACATTCAAACCCTAATGGAAGTTCAATTGTAATATTACAACTCATCATAATTTTCCATATTCATGCATATAACATTCATGCATGCACCTGATAATACAGAGCAATAATGGAAAATATTAAGGGAGTGTCATTTCTATATCAATGATGACATATCACATTGTTTAGAGTATTGCAAGTTTGTTTTCAAAAGTTCTATGAATAGTTGAGTCATAGAAACATTAATTTCAATCAACATTACATTTGGTTAGACAATTGCACATCATAATTCAAAAATGCATGGATGTTTAATTAGTTGATCAAGATGCACGTTACCACTGGTGTATAACATATTTATAGTTTCACCGAGGCTGGCCATGGAATAGGGGAGCATGACAGTGCTGGAGCATGTGTAAAAAGAGCTATTCCAAAGGAGGAATTGAAATTTGAAGAGGTGGTTCATTTTATAGATGCAAAAACTATGGTTGAATGGTGTAATGAGAACATGTGTCATGGTGCTCAACCAAATTCTACTATTCATAGACATTTATGGTTAATGGAGGAAGAAAACTTGGCAAAGTATGAAGATTTTATGACTCTAACATGTTCAAGTGACCTCTACTCATTTCATAGATCAAATGCATGTTCTTAGATTGTTCATATGAGACACTTGGCATGTTTTTATTTTGCATGCATGGACTCTGTTTGGAATGAGTGTGAGTCACAAGAGTAGGTGGATGATTGGAGTTCCAAACTTGTAATTCCAATCAGCACATCTTAGGTTCTAACATCATTACAACTGTCAGGATCCCTGCTTACTAAGAGCACACTTGATTACCTTTGTATAAGCAACTAAACACGAAATTTAACCAGAATGATAAGTAACTAGAATTCAAAAACAACACAGAATATGAGAGACAATAAACACACTTGTATTCATACTCATCCAGAAGGAAATACAATAAAGAGATCACACTCTTCCCACACCTCTTGGGCATACCAGTAATCTTCCCTCAAGAGTTCTCTCTCTCAATTACAAACACAATCAACTCAATAACCGAGTTGGTGTTTCAACCAGTCAGTAACAATACTGCCAGTACCACCGAGTACACACACATACTCCAAGTTCAAGTACACCGCGTACTCCAAGTAGATCTCACCTGATCTTACACACCTGTAGATCAATCGATCTTACTTACCATGTAGATCTCACCTGATCTTGCTACACTACAGATTAACCTAGCCTTGCACACCTATCGACCTAGATCTTACACACCTGGAAGAACCCTTGTCCTTGCCTCACCAAATCCTTATGATTCTCCCTTGGATAGAACCCTTTTGATTCTACAGAACCTTTCTGATTCTACAAATTACAATACAACCCCATGAGTCTATTATATAGATTTCATGCAAACAATAATTAGACTTTCCAATTATAATAATTAGAAACGCAGATCCAATACTAAAATTACTCTTTACATGCAAACAACTGGTTCGTTAAACAAACTGTTCATGTAACTAACAGTTTTAGAACTGCACAGGCGACCGATGTCGGTCGCTGTCTGTCTGGAGATGATCGATGTCGGCCGATCCATGACCTATGTCGGCAGCTTCCTGTCCACCTCTGATCGACATCGGTTACTATGACACTCAGCTACCTCCTCCATGTTTGCATTAGTGAAGCTTTTAGCTCCACAACCTAACAATCTCCCACTTGGAGATAAATAGCTGCACCTGTACCTATAGCTGTACATTGTCTAATTTGTTTCCTAGCTTGTATCTCTCTTCAAGTTCAATCTTGAAGACCAACCACCACACATCTTGTAGTGCTACCCCTGTCATCCAAGTCCCCTGCCACATTCGAATCTACATACCCATATAGAGAAGTCCCTAACCCTGCATCGCATGTATACCTGCTACTGGTCCCTCTCAGATACCTGAGAATCCACTGAATTGCTTTCTAGTGCTCCTTTCCCAAATTGGCCACAAACTCGCTGACAACACCCACTGCTTGGGCAAACTCTGGTCTAATACTCATGTACTCAACCTCATCATGTGATTGGGGACATTGTTCTGTGAACTATCCATCCATAGGTGTGCTAACCGGTTCTGCATCCTGCATCTTGAACATCGCCACTACCTTATTCACACAATCATCTTGAGACAACATCCACCTGTGATCTTCCCTGTCTCTAGGAATACTCATGCTAAGGATTTTTGCTCCTCCTAAATCCTTCCTGGCACACCACTGAACTAATTTTACCTTTAGCTCAACAAATCCCTGCATGTATGAACCTGCAACAAGCATATCATCCACATACAGTAACAAGATAATGTCGCGACCATTATCTACCCTAGTAAAATAAACACAATGGTTACAATGACATTGACTAAAGCCATGTTTTTTCATACACCTGTCAAACTTGTACCACTGTCCTAGAGCTTGCACAAGACCATATGACCTGACCTTTCATCTCATGTGTCCATTCTCTCCTTTCTTTAACCTAAGAATCCATTCGTCTTTCAGTGCTTTTAGTCTGGCTGGTAACTCTACCAAATCTACCGTTTGGTTCTCATATAAGGAATCAACTTCCTCATTCATGCCATGCTCCCACTATTTCTTATATTCTACCTGCATTGCCTCTTTAAAACTTCCTGGTTCTTGACCATCAGTGAGCAACAAGTAGTATAAATAAGGTGAATAATGAATTTGAGGCTTACCTACACTTTCAGTCCTCCACATGGGTGTTTGAGACTCCTTGACAGCTTGCTATCTGCCCAAAATCCATTCTCTGGTCAACCTTGGTCTGCACTCGACTGATGTCAAATCCACTTGATCACTGACGCCGGTTCCCTGACCGACGTTGGTGTCCACCTGGTCACCGATGTCGATTCACTGACCGACGTCGGTCTCCACCTGCCTGACACCACCGACTCTGGTCTGCACATGATTGATGTCGGTACCTGCCTATTCGACATCGGTTCCACCTGACCGATGTCAGTAACTATGTTTTCCTGTGAGTGATGACTTTTTACCCATGAGCTTACCTTGGATCATAACCCTATCCAAACTGCCCTGCTCAAAATTATTTAGCCCCTGTGATTGATCTCTGTCCATCATCTCCTCCAAGAAGACCAAGGCTTTCCAGTTCTTAAGTTTGTCAAAGACATCTGACTTCCTCTTAAGAACATGCATTCCCTTCTCATTCATGTGACCAAGCCTACAAAGCCACATCTTTAAAACAAAAGGAGAATCAGTAATACAAGTAGATAGATAAAGAGTACCTACTTTCTTACCACATGCTAATTCAAGTGCACACACTGTGAGAGTTACTGTGCATCTCTCATCACCCAACTTTCCTAAAGCAATTAGACTCCTCTTCAAGACTGAGACCTGCATGACATTCTTCAACACCCATGTGTTGTCTGTCTGCAATTTCGGCTGCACTTCCCCTTTGCCAACAATTTGACAAGGCTCACCAACCCCTAAATAAATCTTTTCAAAGTCTCCATGGACATAATCATGGAAAAATACTCTATTTGGGGTTGCATGGAAAGAGGCAACATAATCTATAATCCAAGATTCTATTTTATCCAAGGAACATACAAGAGCATCCTGTGCAACAATACCTGCAACATCTGCTTCTTCATTTCCTTCATGTTGATCTTCTACCAACCAACAATCTTTCTTTACCTGCTCTTTCTTTCCATAATTCAGTAATTGAGAATTATTGCTATTGAGTTCCTCCATTCTTAGTGTACTTTTTTCTGCCATTGCTATACTCCCACTCAATCAGAAACCTCTTAGAGTGACCTGTAATCAACAAACACTAACCTGCTCAACTGCTTGTTAGTTGATCCTAGCTCTGATACCAATTGTTAGGATCCCTGCTCACTAAGAGCACACTTGATTACCTTTGTATAAGCAACTAAACATAGAATTTAACTAGAATGATAAGTAACTAGAATTCAAAAACAACACAGAATATGAGAGACAATAAACACACTTGTATTCATACTCATCCAAAAGGAAATACAATAAAGAGATCACACTCTTCCCACACCTCTTGGGTGTACCAGTAATCTTCCCTCAAGAGTTATCTCTCTCAATTACAAACACAATCAACTCAATAACCGAGTTGGTGTTTCAACCAGTCAGTAACAATACTGCCAGTACCACTGAGTACACACACATACTCCAAGTCCGAGTACACCACGTACTCCAAGTAGATCTCACCTAATCTTACACACCTACAGATCAATCGATCTCACTTACCATATAGATCTCACCTGATCTTGCTACAGCGCAGATCAATCTGGCCTTGCACACCTGTCGACCTAGATCTTACACACCCAGAAGAACCCTTGTCCTTGCCTCACCAAGTCCTTATGATTCTCCCTTGGATAGAACCCTTCTAATTCTACAGAACCTTTCTGATTCTACAAATTACAATACAGCCCCATGAGTATATTATATAGATCCCATGCAAACAATAATTAGACTTTCCAATTACAATAATTAGAAATGTAGCTCCAAGACTAAAATTAGTCTTTACATGCAAACAACTGGTTCGTTAAACAAATTGTTCGTGTAGCTAACAGTTTTGGAACTGCACAGGTGACCGATGTCAATCGTTGTCTGTCTGGAGATGATCGATGTCAGCAGCTTCCTGTCCACCTCTGATCGACGTCGGCTAGCTTGACCGACGTCGGTTACTGTGACACTCAGCTACCTCCTCCATGTTTGCATCAGTGAAGCTTTTAGCTCCACAACCTAACAACAACATATAAATATGACATCATCAGATGAATTTGACCATGTATCTAATCTAGTGCAGCCAGGTAGAATATTTTTATTAAGTTTAATTTATTCTCATTATTATCTTCATATTATCGTTAAAAATATTTTTTTGTGATACAGGGCATTTTTTTGTAGTTATTTTAGATGAGGATAACAAAGAAGGAACTAATTACTACTTGTGTCAGTGTGTAGAGAGAAAGAGAAAATTGGCTTCCCTAATTATAGATGGAAAAAACATTGACTATCGCACTGGGTTAGTGGTAGTCACTGGAACTTGGTTTCGATGATATCCTATAAAATATTCATATCAATGGTTATTTGAAGAGTTTGAAACACACAAGAAGATATTGCACTATTCAAATTTGATTCTTGCAATGAATATTCAATTACAAAAATATCATGGGAGGCCATTAAACAGAAAACTATGTAAGGTTTGGGAGTCAGACCATGAAGCTATTCTAAATATTATCAAGGTTAGACCATATCCTAGTGGATCATTAGATTAAAATACATAGGTATGTTGAATTTTCAAATGTAGATGTAATTAATTTTACCAAATATTTTTCATTTTTTAGGTAGTACATATAAATTTTACTTTTAATCACTTACTAACAAGTTTTTTTAGGTTAGTGGTCCCATATAAGCTTCCACCTTTATGTGGTTGGCACTATCAGTAAAGAAATATATATTCATGAAACTAAGAGAATCTCATGTTTGAAGTGATCAAAAATTAGGTTATACATGATCGAAGCTCAGGAAATGACTTACAGGTTTCATTTTATGGGTGTTTGAACTTATGCTAAAAAATAATTTTTTCTTATATTGGGAAAGGTGTTCTTGAGGCCAGAATGGGTGGTAGGTTTGTTGATCGGGCCTAATGGGAGGCCAAGAACCTGGTTTTAAAAGTTATCTACCCCTTTGGATGTGTTGGCAGTGTCACTTTTAGTCAAGAAGATTCATAACTAGAGTTATGTAACTACAACTAAAACTTTGATAACATTTGTTGTCAGTGTTTCTGCACTCTAGAACGGTAGTAAAAATGCAGTTTCAGGTGGATTTAAACTTCATGTCAATGTGATAACATGTAATTTACCTATCTGGACATGATCAAAGTGATATATTTCGAGGTGGAGGTCCCAGAGGAAAATGCTAGTTGGAGCTCAAGAAGTTGCTTGTTCACTACCAAAAAGTTGCATTTTTAGACCCCTCACTGCAACTTGGCCAAAGGATTGCTCTCAAAGCTTCCACCTGAGTGATTTAGGGTGTGATTATAGGATTAAAGAGGCATGGGAGGGATATGATTGTTCACAAAAATGACTTACAATTTTTGTTTTATGGGTGTTTGAACTTAGGCTAAAAGATTGCATTTTTCTTATATTGGGAAGGGTGTTTTTGAGGCCCAAATGGGTGGTGGGTTTGTCGATCAGGCCTGATGGGAGGCCAAAAACTTGATCCTAGATGTTATCCTCACTCTATATATGTTGTAAATGTCAATTTTTATTCAAGAAGCACTAAAATTAGAGCTCTGTAATCATAACTTAAACTTTGACGACATTTGTTGTCAGTGTTTTTGCTCTTCAAAATGGTAGTGAAAATGCTCTTCCAAGTGGATTTAAATGTCTTAGAAGTGTGATAACATGTAATTTACGTATCTAGATGTGATTTTAGAGATAAATTTTGAGGTGGATGTCCTGGAGGCATAAATGTTAGTTGGAGCTCAAGAAGTTGTTTGTTCAATGCCAAAAAGTTACATCATTGGACCCCTCACTACAATTTGTCCAACAGATTGGTCATGAAGCATCTAACTAAGTGCTCTAGGATTAAATTAGAGGGATAAAAAAGGTATGGGAGGGATCTAAATATTCATGGAATAGACTTACAATTTGTATTTTACGCATGTTTGAACTTAGGTTAAAAATTTGCATTTTTTTGTATTGGGAAGGGTGTTCTTGAGGCTCGAATGGGTGGTGGGTTTGTTGATTGGGCTTGATAGGAGGCCAAGAACCTATTCCTAGACATTATATACCCCCTTGGATGTGTTGGTAGTGTCATTTTTTAGTCAAGAAGTATCGAAACTAAAGTTTTGTAACTTAAACTTAAACTTTGACAACATTTGTTGTCAGTGTTTCCGCTCTCCAGAATGGTAGTGAAAATGCACTTTCAGGTGTATTTGAATGTCATGGTGATGTGATAACATGTAATTTCCATAGTTTTATGTGATCAAAGTGATATATTTTTAGGTGGAGGTCCCAGAGGTAGAAATGCTAGTTGGAGCTCAAGACATTGCTTGTTCTTTGCCAAAAAGTTACATTTTTGGACCCCTTACTACAACTTGGCCAATGGATTACTCTCAAAGCTTCCACCTGAGTGATTTAGGGTGTGATTAGAGGGATAAAATAGGAAGGGTAAGGATTTGATGGTTCATGTAAATGACTTACAGTTTTCATTTTATGCATTTTTAAACTTAGGCTAAAAAATTACATTTTTCTTATATTGGGAAGGGTGTTCTTGAGGCCAGAATGGGTGGTTAGTTGTTGATCAGGCCTAATGGGAGGCCAAGAAATTGGTCCTAGACTCCACCCCAAAAATCTATTGTTAGTATCAGTTTTTATTCAAAAAGCATTGAAACTAGAGTTTTGTAACCATGACTTAAACTTTGACAACATTTGTTGTCAGTGTTTTTGCGCTCTAGAATAATAGTGAAAATGCACTTTCGAGTGGATTTGACTATTATGATAGTGTGATAACATGTAAATTTCCTATCTACATGTGATTAAAGCAATATATTTTGAGCTGGAGGTCATGGAGGAAGAAATGCCAGTTGGAGCTCAAGAAGTTGCTCGTTCACTACTAAAAAGTTGCATTTTTTGACCCCTCACTACAACTTGGCCAACGGATTGCTCTAAAAGCTTCCACTTGAGTTATCTAGGGTATAATTAGAGGGCTTAAATAGATAGGTGAAGGACCTGATGGTTCATGGAAATGACTTACAATTTTCATTTTACACGTGTTTGAACTTAGGCTTTAAAATTGCATTTTTCTTGTATTGGGAAGGGTGTTCTTAATGCTGGAATGGGTGGTGGGTTTGTTGATCAGGCCTGATGGGAGGCCAAAAACTTAGTCCTAGATGTTATCCACCACTAAATTTTTTGGCAATGTCAGGTTTCATTTAGAAAGTATCAGAACTAGAGTTCTGTAACCATAACTTAAACTTTGACAACTTTGATAACTTTGACAACATTGACAATTTAAATTAGAGACCTAGGAACTTAATGAGTAATTGACTTATTGACCTATTAGGTGGTATTAGGGGTTGATAGAAGGTGATGTAGGAACATAGTTTAAAATGGTTAGGTGAGAGAATTTGTATTAAAAGGTCCCAAAAGTCATGTATAAAACATCTCAAGAAAGATCTTCAATCCAAGAAAGGATTGTAATGTAATAGAGAACAAAGCTATGAATAAAGGAAAGTGACTTATTATGGATTCTCCATTTAGTGTATATGATTGCATTAGTTTCATGTTATCCTTGAAGTTCCTTGAGACCATGAATATGTTGTCATTTGTGTAAGGTTGCGGGTGGATGAATGACCATAGGTTGTAACCAAGAAGTTATTGTAGGTCACAGTCAAGGAAGAGAGCTTAGAGTGATTCCACCGGGTTAGTAAGTTATGAGTCATCATGCTATTTATTTTTGAACATGTTGAACCTATAAATACCTACAGATAAATGAGTAAGACATTTCTACATGGAGAACTCAGTAAAAAGGGTTACCTCTACCTATATACCTTATTTTGCCTATGACAGTCCAATATGAAAGTAAATGGTTATTTCTCCCGAAGGGAGTATGAATTTAGTGTAGATAATGATATATAGCTTGAGAATGATAATTGAGGTGGAAGGTTATTTATTTTTTATATAAAATATAATGGTAAATAATCAACACATAGTTCTCTAAAACAAACAAACCGTGTCTATACCCTATTTTGGGTTAACAATCACATTGTAAAGGGGAGTGAGACTTGTTTCTTAATCTTGTCAATTATACCATTGAATCTATGGAGTTGGAATATGGTTCCATCATCAAAGGAGGTTTTTAATCTCTTATAATATTAGTGATATATTTTAAATTGAACTAATACTCCATGTTGTTGTCACAACCCTGTAGGGTGCCTTGTTGTGCACCGTCAAGATAGAGATGAGAGACATTTATTGTATAAATGTGTATGATAATGGATATAATGGTTTGTATGGTTAGTGATAGGTGGAAATAAGGTAGTGATATTTGTAAAATACCTTAAGAGAGTCTTTGACACTCATTGATACACAAAACCTATTGTCACAATCCTAAATAGGACTCAAAAACTCGTGTTTTGATGGTTGAAGAGAGAATAAAGAGAAATGAGATGTCTCACCTATTTTAAAAGGTGTTTGGGGTGATAAAAGACCTATATGTGGAATTTTGGTCCTTTTAAACTTTGTATAACTCAATATATTGAATTATATATCCCCTCGACCTGTGTAGAAGCCTAACTAGGGTTTCAAGAGTAAAAACCCTAAAGAAAGAGTTTTAACCCTTAGAAATTAATGAAACTTCATAATGTGACATGTTTTGATGTATGGAAAAGCAATAAAGTTATTTTGGTGTGGTTTAAGGCTGTATAGTATGGATTTGGTGACTGTGGGTTTAAGATAGGGTTAATTATGCCTAATTGAAGGGTGGTTTACAAATAAGTATGGTCTAGGATTGGATTTAGGTCATGAAATTTAACACAAAAATGTAAGGAAACAGAGGGTGGATATAAAATCTTTTACATATCCAAAAGAGTTGATAGATTTATGAAACCAATATAATTTTCACAAAAAAATGCTACAAGGCAAAGGAGACCATTGTGAGCCCTATATGTGGAATTGAATGTTGAATTGTGTTTAAGCACTTATAATAGGTTAAATAAGTTGTTATTTGACCATATAATAACATCTATGATAGACTACTAACTCCTTGAGACCTATATCAAGTTTTGGTACTTTAAACCTAAGATGGTTGCCAAGTGACAAGATAGTGAAAGAGTGAGAGGACGTTTGTGAATGGAATGAATGAAATGAGTTAGAGAATGAACATGAGATTTTTAATAGGTCTAATGACACCAATAAGTGTATTTAAAGTGTAAAAAAATCAATTACAAAGAGAATAAGGCCATTAAGCCTAAGTGATACGAGTGTCATTAGTCATTTCCACTACACACAATGAAATAAAAACTTTAATTTAAAAAAATATGGGAGATCTGAGATTAATAACATAGAAAAGAATAATTTTTAAATCCTCATTTGTGTACAACATTAAATACAATATCTGATAGATAATAGTTTAGAATATCAAAACAACATTATACAAGAACACACAATGAAATTTAAAAACTGAATATTAATTTGATAGATTGCCATGATAGGCATACAATATAGGCACATGTGTGCAATGTCAATAATACATAAATTGTCATGATAGGCAAACAAAAAATTACATCTACCAATATAGTATTTAATGTCGGGTGAATGTCATATACACATATACAATGCCAAAAATGCATAAATTGCCATATAGGAATACAAAAAGTTACATCTCATGTAAGACATTCTATTCATCAAATAGCCTCCCTCTCTTTGCCTTCCTTGAAGAAGACTCTCCCTGGGATGCCCTGATAGTAGATGGAGACCCCTCTAATGCCTTGTATTACTCCAAGGTCCAACTGCGGGTCTTATGCTCATAGATCGCTTGCAATTAAACCTATTAAAATAAAAGAATTATTATAAAATTAACATAAAATACATTCAAATATTTGTTAAGAAATTAAATTTTAAACTATAATTAAAAAATCATTAAAACACATGCACTTACTGCAAGCTCGTGATCATGATCAATCTATTTTTCACGCTTAAACAAGTCAATGGTAGGCTAAGCTATTCGAATAGGCATCTCAAATATGGGAGAAACATGAGAAATTTCCCTACTAATCATCTGATTGGGACTATCAAATGTTATAAGACAAACCAACATACACAATACATTTACATAAGCTATATTTGCCCCAAGTACATGTAGTAAAATTATTAAAACAAGTCAATTTTCACAATTCAAAATTACAAAAACTAATATATCCTCTATCGGTACCTGTGCATATGACATTATAACAATAATGCCTATGTCTGTCTCAGTTCCCAAAGAGGGAGGAGTGTCTACTCCAGCCATCAACTGTTCATGTAAACAAGGTCTCACTTACTTTTATATAAAGTATCAAATCTTATATATGGAAACCATGCATATCATGAAAAGACAATGTAAACCACGAATTATGGAAGTGTAACTGCCATACAATGTGCATATCATGAAAAGACATTGTAAACCAAGAATCATGGAAGTACATAACTACCATACAATGTATATATCATGAAAAGACAATGGAAACCAAGAAACATGAAAGTGTAATTGCCATACAATGTGCAATGGCCAAGAATAGCAAATAGTTTGCATGTTGGAGGTAATATAAAAATTGTAATACATCTAGGAAGTGTGAGTGGAAGAGTAGGAGGTGGAAAGAATAGTATCACTTTGACCAGCCAAAGTTAGGGAGAGAAAAGGAATAAGAGACATATCAAGAACTCTGTCCTTACTTGTAAAGCTTCTTTGGATAGAGTAAAATACAATTATATATTTACTAGGGAAAGGTTGGGCTACACATATATAGCCATCATCTTTCTATTATATGCATGATATCAATCATCTGTATCTCTATATATAATACATGGATTGATATCACATTAATTTATAACAGATGGATGACAAGTGATTTACGGGAAAGCACCCAACTAATAGAAAGGAGTGAGCCACAACGAATCCACCTCTTGACGAAGATGTGTGTAAATATCATTCTACCAATACGTCAAGGAAGGGAGGTCCTTGTCCAATATATCAGGTTTTAGCCATATAAATATATTATCTTTTTTTGGCAAGCAAGAGAATAAAATTGGAAAATAGTTTCGATATTGAATTGGAAGAAACTACAAGGTGTAATTATTGAGGTTGGCACATATTTTAGTACCAACACAAATGGTGTCTCTCCCCCCAAACTTGTCAATGGGGCTACAAGATGTTGAGACCCAATGCAATGTTTTATAGCATAAGGAATGTTGAGTAGAGAGGTTGTATACCTTTGTCATAGCCAAAGAAAGAGGTGTAATGAGGCATTAAAATTGAAATATATACCTTTGTCGAGGCCAAATAAAAAGGTGTAACGAGATATTACAATTGAATTATCATGTGTATTACAAGTTTGTGGCTCAAACATGAGAAGTTAAGGTCGACACCAAAATTTGTAGCACCCCTTTCCCTGACTCCACCCCTTCGTACAAACCACACCTCTTAAACTGGTCATCAACTATTATAAACATGCATTTAAGATCTTGTAATAAAATGAAGCAAGATTTAAGTCCTACTATCACTAGATGTCTTAAGTGAAGTCACTTAATAAAATATAAATTTATTTAAATAACTATTTCATTAAATTTATTTAAATAAGTCAATTTAATGTTACGGCTTGAGTCATGATCCTTTATGTCTAAGAAGACTATTAGAGTTGCATTGTCATGTTAATGATCCACTAAGTACGATTATTAATGATGCACACTTCTTCTCTTTTACCTTAAATTCCATTACTATTATCACTCATTTTCAAGGGTATCATGTGGATTTATGTATAATGGTAATAGTGAGATAAGTAAAAACAAGAATATGACTATATTGAGCTTAACAACTTCATTTTCAAGATAGTGTTACCTAAAATGACCCCTAGGTATGTGTTCTTCATATTATAAGTATCCTTGTGGCATGTGAATTACCCTTATCTAATATTGAATGATATTATTCACCGGATCTTTGTGGGATTTACCAAAATTAGTTTTATAAATACCGTTGAGCCCATTGTCATAGCTTGCAACTATTGTGGTTCCTCTTTAATGGTTTCTGATACCTCATAACAACTTCCAAAGGTTCACGGTACCCCCAAGATGATCAGCCCATCTCCAAAATTTGTGGACAGGTGTATTTATATAGGAGGAAGAGGATTTTTAAGGTTTAAAGTTGATTTGAGTTAGTATGGTATGATTTCATAGTCAGTAGCCTTTAATTAGGCCTAGGAGACCTAATTAGTCCTAAGGGGTGTTGAGTTACGTGTTCTCTAAAGAGAGTTAAATTATAAAAGTCCCTAAATGAGCTATGTGATGTAAAGGGGTATTTGTATGTGGGTTTGGCTTGGTTGGATATTTTTAGTTTACTTAGAATGAGGTTTGCCTCAAAAAAGGGCTAGTAAAAGGAAGGTGTCAAAGAGGAAAGAAGAGTTGAGTGAAGAGTTGAAGCTTGGGGGTTGTGTGGAATGGTTGGATGCATGAAATGAGATGTGATTGAGTAGGCAGATGATCTTATGATTATTTTGGAAGGATTAAATCAAAGTAGCATTCAAACTTATGAAAACACATAAGAAGATTGTAAATAACAGAGCAAGGATAAAGAGAGAGAGCATGAAAATAGAGTATGAAAACATAGAAAGATAAATTTAACTTAAACTTACAAGACAAATATACATAGACTAAATGTACATAGAGCATAAGATTAACTTAAAATTTTACCTCTGTATAACTAAATGGTGTCATTTTAATAGTGACAAATGTAGTAGTGAATGGGCCAGCAGTTGGATTTGAATATGTAAACAATGGCCGTGATAAATCAAATATTGTAAATGCTTACTATGATGATGAAGGCACTGTCACCTCCTACAACATAAAAAATTACACATATATTATTCAATTTCTGTGTAAATTAATTATTAGCTAAATTAAATTTACAAATATAACTTAAATTTAACATGACATTTATATAAAATATACCTGCATCTGTGTAGTTGTTGATGTCTACACACTAAATATGTGTGCCAAAAACTCATCACCCATAATAATATTATCCAAGCCTTCTGAACCACTAGTGCCACCATCATCAAAAGGTCCTATATACATAGTTTTAAAATAACTATAAGGGTGAGGTTAGGTATGCATAGTAGGTGGTGTATCTATAACATCACTTTGTGAAATCCTACTCATATGTTAAACGAGTGTATTGATGAGTGAACTAAGAGCATGGAGAGTGTCGATGTCCATGACTTGCTGAACTACATAAGAGATTTTAAGCTCAAAAAGATTTTGGATACATATATGTGTAGGCTAATTAAGTGCATGATGTGCACCTGATTGATCTTGCATAGAGCCTTTCCCTCAGCCCTGAAACTAACTAAAATCAAAATAATTCAAAATCTCATTGAGGACAAACTCACAGTAGAGTTTCCTCAAAAAATATAATAGGACCTCATGGTTGTTACACGGTGGATATTCAAACACTATCCACCATTGATCCCAAAAATTGGCTGTGATTAAGTTATGTATGCAGTGATGGATTAAAAATGTTTAGCGGTTACAGGAAATGGGGCAGTGGTGGTTGGGTCAACGAATAGGGTACAAATGGAGGCTTTTGAAATTTCTTTGTTCTTTACTTGAAGTGCTGACAATTTTTCAATATAATATACCCTGTAAGTATCCCTATATGAGGTCCATCTGTCAATTTGACTCATTATAGAGTCAATTTGACCTAATAAGGTCTATAGGGAATTGGCTAGTTAGGTGTGGTGGGGGTTGGTTGAAGTGGGATCCCTCATTCTCCCAATTAACTCTTCAATTTCAAGTTTATTTCCCATAATGTTGTCAATTAGAATCTCTTGATTTCCATGGGCGATTTGGGGAATTATAGGAGGGTTAAGTGGAGGGATAGGAGGAGGAACAAGAGGGTTTTGTGGAGAGTTAGGAGGGTTTATAGGATGGGCTATTAAAAAAATAAATTACAATTAAAAATTAGGGTTAAACAATGAAAATAATGAAAAATTAGGGTTAAATAGGGAAGATTTATATCAGTTACCTCTCCTATGTGGTGACATCATCGATCAAGAGCTTTGTGGGAAGAATTTGGTAGCTTCTTGGCACTTTCTAGTCTATTCCACCTAAAATGCAATCACATAAGCTAGAGGAGAGGAAAGAAACTCGAATGAAAAATGAAGATTTTGCATTCGGGTTTCTCTTTTTATTTATTTTTGATACATAGGTAATGCAATCACATTTTTAAAAATGAAAATAACACGATCACATTAATAACATGATCATGTTATTGTTTAATATAACATGATCACGTTATATAATAACACAATCATGTTATGGCTCGATAATCATCGAGCCATAATTAAAATAAGGTAATCACATTAATTAAAGAACATGATCGTATTATTAATTAACATGATTGCATTACCTGAAATGTCCATGAAATTATCCCCTAACTTTGTGCACTTACCCTAGGTCTTGATTCCTCTTATTTTCATGAGGAATATTAAATATGTGTGAGATCATGAAAATGAGCTCGCTTTACTTAATAATATCTGCTATACGTGGTCAACTTTACTATTTCAGTCTTACTCGTATTATTCACATAATTACGCTTTACATAACAAAGGGGAATTTCATAGGTTCAAGGTTAGAAACCCAAACAACATTACTTGTGTAGAAGCTCTTTTCTTTTCAATTTTAAGCTTGAGGAATGGTAGGAAACATGTGATGTGTAGATGACCATCTATACCTTAAGCATGAGTAAATGGTGCCATGTTATGCAGTACACCAAATTTATTTTTAAATAATCCAAGCCGTCCTTGTAATGTAGAATTTATGACTTAAAGAATATGTTGTTTGACACACTTTTGAATGCCACATTAATATAAACCTTCGGTAAGGCACATTCTTATTACATTAAAAATTGTGCGTACTACATAGATAGATTTTGTAATAACCATATCATATGAACCATAGATAGATTTTGTGTCTATTGGATTTATCTTGACCTATAAGAGATGATTTCTTATGTTGTTTAGTCCAAATTCTTCTCTAATTTAATACAGAAAGAGTTTATTGTATCTATTGTGTATAACATCACTTCCAAGTTTCAAAAAAGGTTCAAGGTTTTATTAATTTAAGCTATGATGTACATACTTTAGGTTGAAGGATCTTGATTCAATAACTTATTTCTTGCCAATTCTAGATGTTAAATTCTATGCACTTCGCTCAATGCTTGGGTTTGAAAGGGGTGAATTGTAAACTCTCATTTATGTAAATGTTGAATGTGGATAAGTCACTCCCAAGTGAGTCTTTTTTTTAGAAACCAAGTGTTAGTGAAGAAATTAATTCTATAACCATATGTAATCAAACAGTTTTGAGCTTCAAGCTTCAAAGCCATTTTGAATCTGAACACAGTTCTAGGAAGATATAATATTAAAGAAACATCAATTATGATATATTATTATAAAGTGATGATATATTATGATAATATAGTATTTAATATTATAATATAATATAATATTATTGAATATTATTCTATTATATTATTATTCATAATGTATATTTTAAAATAATATTATAATATTATGATTATATGTGTGTAATAATATTAATATATAGTATTATATTTTATATTCTATTTAATATAAAATAAATAAATATAATATAGTTATATATTATATGCTACTAATAAGTAATTATATAATAATTAAGTAAAGAGAGGTTTTGTAAAATAAAATAGTGTAGATCAAGAGTCGCACCTCACTTTAAACCTATAATCACTTATCTTATTTTAGCTTTTGTGTAAGAAACATTAAGTAATAATAATTTCATATTTTTGGTGAAAGTGATGGTGGAAAATGAGGTGATGTGTTCTATAATTAGACATGAAAATCAACTATATCGAGAGAGGATGTTTTGTTTTACAGTGAGCTTGAGCAATCGAGAATTGATGGGGAAGGAAAAATCAATATAGAACATAAAAGCAATGAATTTTTTCAATGGATGTTGGGTGGTGAAAGTGAGAGGCAATGAAATATGACCTAATCAACTTTTTTATATCTACAACAACAACAATAGAAATATACCAAATAGGAAGTAGACAACACATAACTTATTTCAAATCAATAAAGAATTTGTAAATAATAAAATAAATTATTAATAATTTTATTATTATATCATATTATATATAGTAATATATTAATATACATATTTATTTAAAATTATATATAATATATATATTAATATTAATAATTAAAATAGACTAAGATAAATTATTGTATAATATAATATATTATAATATTATTTAATTTAATATAATATTACTATAATATATTTAGAATAATTATTATTATATAATATTGTAATATTATCTAAAAATTATAATATTCCTAATCATTGTGTGAACACATAGTTATGTTGACAAGTGGTATTTTATCTTATAGTTATGTGATTCCTTTGTTTAACTAAGTACTTGTATACCATTGCTTTTAGTAGGAAGCTACTTGTTTATGCTAATAGGACCTTGTAAAAGAATAAAGTTTTGATTTTGAATTCACTTACAAATAAGTATTTATAAATCTATTTTATTTGTCTCCAATTTTTTGTATTGTACTTTTGATCCATACTTCACACCCATAGAGTGCCATAAGTATGCCTAGTAATAGAAATAATTCTTTCATGGTTTTCCAAACATATTATTTTGTTACTCCATATTTATTATTTAAAAAGGTATAAAGCTCTCTAAGCTTTTTAGATTCCCTTAATCATACATTCATGTTTCTGAATTGAGTTTGTTGTGGAAGCATAAGCTTAAATACTTGTATTAAGTGACTATCTCTAGTAACTTCTCTTCAAATATAAAGTCTACTCGTTTATTCTCTCTTAAGAAAGAAGACCATGTTTTTGTTTTAATCATCTTTACTTCCATCCCTACTTTTTAAAGAAATAGTTCTAAAGCTTTCAAATGTTCTTCCTAACTTTAGATTGTCATTGCAATTAAAATAAGGTTGTTGGCATAGTTTTATTACATAGTTGGTTACGTGTACTCCTCTATCAACTACATGTTTATCCAGTATCATCTTATATATCAATATTAAGAGTAAAAAATGGTGAGAATATTGGTTCGTAGCAATATTCGACAACAATGTCACTTATAAAACAATTTGATATCATGTAGGGAAATGATGGGGTCATATGGAGAGCATCTACTGCTTCTAATTTCTTTGTCTAGTGATCTCGTGAACATTGAAGAGTGGAATTATAGAGAAATAGGAAAATTTTACCTATACTTTAGATGAAACTATTTTTTTTTAAAAGAACAAAAGATTTAACAAATGCTTAAAAGGGAATTGAAGGTTTATTACACTCATTTAACAAAAAATTACAAACTTTTATTTCAAAATGTATAATGATATAAAAATTATTAATTTTTTATTAGAATTTTTTTATTTTTTAAATTGAAAACTACATTTTAATTAATTTGCATGTTCACAAACAAACTAATATTGATAAAATTAAAATAAAATAAAAAATTATATTTACATTATAATTTAGTTAGTAAAGATGATGGTAAAATATAATTTATAATATTATTTATTAAACTACAAATTTATGACTCACAAAATATATATATTGAAAAAATATTATTTTTTAATTTAAAATATATATTTATAGAATGAAATAATAAAAATGTGAATGCCTCTCGAAATGTATACAAATTGTAATTTTTAATTTTCATTAATATGAAATTATGATTTTTTCGAGGGAAAAAAGCTATAAATGCATTATACAGATTGGTAGGGGCCACCGCCAGGTTGGAGACGAGTCTGTTTTAACTCTGCTGACGATGCCTCTTATTCAGCACCGTTTCATTCTACGACACGTGTGTTGCGCTGTCACGTTGTTATTAATAGGTCATTGGGTTGGGTTAGGATTTAGGGTTAAGTATTACTCTCAGAATTTAAGAATGTGAAGGAAATGTATGATGGAAATTCAATAATATAAATATGCTATCTCTGTCAACTTTATTGTTCTTGTCTTATTGACATGTAGAGGTATACTACTAGTATGGGTATTCTTTAACGCCTTCTTTATGACATGTACTCTTTATTATATATCATATTTTTAATTATTTTATCATAATAAATAACTATGTTTTTATCATCATTATTACTAATAGTTTTATAATTATTTGTGTTTATGTAGATGCGGAGTAAATTTTGTTTTTAAGATTAGTTTGAGTAAATGGGAGTAATGATTTAAGTCATCTAAGTTTCAAGTTTAATTCTTGATTTACTTGTGGTATGTGGAGTTGGGCTTTTATATATCACCTACATTTTGAAGTGGCTATGGAACATTTTGAGGTGGCGGTCGAACTTCTCCATATGTTTCATGTGGATTATAGCAGGGCGAGTCTGTTACAAATCATTCAGTAAACATTATGGACCTATGCCCACCCCCATTAACCCTCATATGTAGATTTTTTTTTAGTCGATTGGATGTAGGTACATTGGTTAAGAGGTTTGGTTGTGTCCAGCCCCACCCAGGTTCAAATCTCATTGTGGCATAATAGACTAATGGTGGCTTTTGGTGATTTAGGTTAGCTTGTGGTGGTCAGTGGTGATTTAAGCAACGCTGGTATTCAATGTAAAGGGGACTTGGGCCTCCCATTTGTATCCCAGGTTGATTCTGTTGGCTCTATTAAAAAATTGGCGCCCATTTACCCAAATCAAAAAAAAAATGTGTGTGTGTGTGCTCATGAACTTATGACACATTTTTTAAATAGTTATTTCATTTAAATACGTTGTGATTTTGATAGATTTGAGCTTTAATGTTATTTCTCAAACACTAAATCAAACGTGGACTTGCAGTCAAGGTAACTATTTAAATGTTTTTATTTTAATCAAAACTTAAAAATAATAAATACTTAAACTTTAAAATACATACCACATGAACCCTTTTGTCAATATTTTATCATAATACCATTGTTCTTTGTGAACCGCTAAAACTCTTGATGGAGTCACAAAGAGTGCTTTGGTCAATACATTTTTACAAGACACCACAAATTAGTTTATATGTGTTACATGTGTGTGAAACCCTAAATGTCATGCAATGGTCTAGTAGTGCTACGTGTTAGACATGTGTATCCTCTTACATATTAAAGCATAACACCCAACGCTAAACCAACATTTGTGGATTGTCTTACACAATTTTCTCTCCTCTTCAATTTTAATATAAGTCTTAATTACCAAATCATTTCCGCAAATGATGGGAATTTCAGTTCGTTTCACATGGAGGCGAACATAAAATGTAATGTGGAAGATTTTTCCAATCACAAGAATATAGAGAATGTAATGATTCCGTCAATTGCTAATAATTCATGCGAAGAAGGAAAGGTAGAGGATATGTCTAGGATTAAAAAACACTAAGAGCAAGAATACAGAGTTACAAAAACCAGATGCCCTAATAATATTTTGGTCTTTAGTCAAATGGTTCTCAATATCACCTCGTCGCTCAAATGAATGAATGAGTTAATTCATTGATGAATAGGAATATCTTACCTATTAAATATTTAAATTAAGTAATGTTATAATATTTAATTTCACCGAGTCTTGACTCCTCTTGTTTTCACAAGAAATATTAAATGTGTGTGAGATTGTGAAAATGAGCTCGCTTTATTCAATAATATATGTTATATGTGGTCAACTTTATTCTTCCATTCTTACTTGTATTATTCATGTAATTGTGCTTTACATAACAAAGGGGAATCTAATATATTCAAGGTTAGAAACCCAAACAACATTGCTTGTGTAGAAACCCTTTTCTTTTCAATTTAAAACTTGAGGAATGGCAGGAAACATGCAATGTGTAGATGACCATCTATACCTTATGCATGAGTAAAATGGTGCCATATTATGTAGTACGCCAAATTTATTTTTGAAGAATCCAAGCCCTCATTGTAAAATAAAATTTATGACTTAAAAGAATATGTTGTTTAACACATTTTTGAATGGCACATATTAATATAATCCTTTGGCAAGGCACATTCTGATTACATTAAAAACTGTGTGTATTACATTTTATCATATGAATCATAGATAGATTTGATGTCTATTGGATTTCCGTTGACCTATAAGAGATAATTTCTTATGTTGTTTAGTCTAAATTGTTCTCTAATTTAATGCAGGAAGAGTTTATTCTATCTATTGTGTATAATATCACTTTCAAGTTTGAAAAAGGTTCATTGTTTTATTAATATAAGCTCTAATGTACACACTTTAAGTTTAAGGATCTTCTTGAAATAATTTATTTCTTGCCAATGCTAGATGTGGAATTTGATGCACTTCGCTCAATGCTTAGATTTGAAAGGGGGTGAATTGTGAACTCTCCTCTAAGTAAATGTTGAATGTCGATAAGTCACTTCCAACTCAGAAAAGCTTTTAGAAACCAAGTGTTAGTGAAGAAATTGATTCTATCGCCATATGTAATAAAATAATTTTGAGTTTCAAGCTTCAAAGCCATTTTGAATTTGAACGCAATTCTAGAGAGATATAATACTAAAAGAAACATCAATGATGATATATTATTATAAAGTGATGATATATTATTATAATATAAATTTATTTGTTGCCAAT
Source organism: Torreya grandis (assembly GCA_037957365.1). Taxonomy (NCBI): domain Eukaryota; kingdom Viridiplantae; phylum Streptophyta; class Pinopsida; order Cupressales; family Taxaceae; genus Torreya; species Torreya grandis. Next base: position 7,283,658 of record JARHVA010000093.1, on the reverse strand, counting down.
TTTAGATGTTGAATTCGATGCACTTCCCTCAATACTTAGATTTGAAAGGGGGTGAATTGTAAACTCTCCTTTAGATAAATGTTGAATGTCGATAAGTCACTTGTAATCGAGAAAAACTTTTAGAAACCAAGTGTTAGTGAAGAAATTAATTCTATAGTCATATGTAATCAAATAATTTTGAGTTTCAAGCTTCGGAGCCATTTTGAATTTGAACGCAATTCTATAGAGATATAATACTAAAAGAAACATCAATGATGATATATTATTATAAAGTGATGATATATTATTATAATATAATATAATATTATTGAATATTATTTTAGCATATTATTATTCATAATATATGTTTTCAAGTAATATTATGATCATATATATATATATATATATATATATATATATATATATATATATATATATATATATATATATATATATATATATATATATATTCTATTTAATATAAAATAAATAAATATAACATAGTTATATATTATATAGTATTAATAAGTAATTATATAATAATTATGTAAAGAGAGGTTTTGTAAAACAAAAGAGTGTAGATCGAGAGTCGCACCTCACTTAAAATCTATAATCACTATCCTATTTTAATTTTTGCGTAAGAAACATTAAGCAGCAATAATTTGATATTTTGTTAAAGGTGATGGTAGAAAATGAGGTGTTGTATTCTTTAATTAGACATGGAAATCAACGATATCCGCAAGGGATGTTTTGTATCACAATGAGTTTGAGCAATGGAGAATTGCTGGGGAAAGGCAAAGCAATATAAAACAGGGAAGGAGTGAAAGTTTTCAATGGGCATTGAATGGTGAAGGTGAGAGGCAATGAAAGTATGACCTAAACAACTTTTTCATATATACAATACCAACAAAGAAAATATACCAAATAAAGAATAGACAATATGTAAATTTTTCCAAATGAATAAAAAATTCGTAAATAATAATATAAATTATTAATAATTTTATTATTATATCATATTATATTAATATACATATTTATTTATATAAATATAATATATTATTGTATAATATAATTATATAATATAATTATTTTTATGTGTATCATATGTCATGAATTAAATAAGTTCGTATAAACTAATACTCGTAAATTATAATCCACGGTGGAAACACCATTTATATTTTATTTTCTTATGATAGCGTTCAAATTTAACCATCCACTCTTTGTAACGGGGGAATAAAAATAAAAATAAATAAATAAAATTTTAACGTCCACGAGACAAAAAATAGCCAATGGGACAGCAAGACAACTCAAGCAGATTTAAGTAGCACTGTTCGCTTCTTGTGTACGTTGATGATGAGCCCCCCCAATTGCTCAATGTACTCTTCGTTGAATAGGTTATGCCAAGAATTGTCACATATAGTATCCACAAATTTTTCTGTGCTATCCTTGTAGGCCTCACATTCTAGAATAAAGTGCTGTTCAGTTTCCACTTTCCCAGAATTGCAAAATCTGCAAATTCTCTCTTCCCAAGCCTCCTTTGGCCTTTTCCAATGCCCGGTCTCACAACGAAGTTGGTGAGAGTTGGTTCTCAGTTGAGCAATAAGAATTTTAGCCCTCCAAGAAATGTTGGCTCCTATGTACGCTTTTTGGAGTTGATCACAAGTGGGGTTGAACTCATTTATATAATATAGTTTCTTCCTCCTGATCTCGCTTCCCCAATTTCTCTTGTAGAATTTCTCCATAACAAAGACTTTTATTTCTTTATTATTTGTGGCGCACATATTGAATTGAATATTTCATTTACTCATCCATTTGATGTTTTGTTGCATCCATGTCCTTTTTCGCTTACATAGTGTGTCACTAAAAACAACTTTAGGCCATCTATCCTCTTCCATTTTTTCGATTCTTTTTAAATAGCTTAAAAGGCGAACCCTAGCAAGTGCCTTGATAGGAACAACGCCCATTTCACTTAGCATGATGTCATATGTAACAGTGCTTTTGATTTTAAACTTGCTTGTAATCAAGCGCTTTTGGATTCCTTCGATTTGTTTCCATTGTGCTATAGTAGTGCTGCTGGCCCATAATTCACACCCGTAAAGAACCACTGGCAGCACAAGAAGACCAAACAAGGTTTGAATAGTTTTCCAATCCCACAACTCCGCTTCACGGCACTTATTCTGAAGAGCATAGAAAGCTTTCCACCCACCTAATGTCCTTTTATACCTGCAGCTAGACCAGCGTAGTTTTTTGTTAAAAACGATGCCAAGGTATTTATAATCCGCAACCTCTTCGAGAAGACTTCCATTATAATAAATGATAAATATCCAAAGCGATTCAACGATATGCCACGTCATGGCAGACAAAAGTGTTAGACAAAACAATGCGTCCATCCACGGTGCACCTTTGTTCCGTAGTTACAGGGCTAAGTTTTCACCGTAGGATTCAGAAAGATGTTTTGATTGGAACGATTGGCAGAACTTTCCCACCCACTACTGACATACACGCGTCAGATCCCCACCCACTACTGTTTAATAAATTTAGATAAAGAGGAAATATTATTTTTGAATTTAGTTGTTAGGAAGATTAAGTGGCACTACATTATAAAATATTTGGTTTAGAAAAATATCTAAATTAAATAAAGTGATAATTTGAAAGACGGCTCTTTAATTTATTTCGTTTAAAGATCAATAAAAATGATTGATTTTTAATTAATATATATTATAAAATTCAATATAAAAAATGAAATAGAAATAGCACAAATATATCATAATAATTTTGTATTAAAAAGTTGATTGTATACAAAAATAATGTAATCAGTACTTTATGGTTTTATAGAGTGTTTGGTCTCATAAATGTTATTAAAAATATTCATTCATTTATTGTCATCATCCATGAAAATAAAATGACAATGTACGGTACTAAAAGGTAGTTAGTATCCATAAAGTTTATATGGATGTCGTAAGGATGAATGATTTCATGGAGATTTTCACAAGGTTGTTTGAATAGTGTTATTATATTTTTAGTTGTGTAGGTTATCTCCTAATAATTTTGGTTGGAATGTTTTTTTGTTTTGTTCTCATTTTTTTAAAGAGGGTGGGTATAGAGCTAACCTCTAAGGAGTTTTTATTGCTGATATAATTTTGGTTACAATATGTTTTGTCATTTGTTCTCGTTTTTTTTAAGAGAATGTGTATAGAGGTAACCTCTAAAGAATTTTTATAGCTAATACAAATATTATTATATGTTGTACATTCTAACATGAAATGTCATTCCACTGCTCTCAAATAAAACATATATATTTTCTTTCTTCCTATTCTTCTTTTGGGGATGACTATATATTAGTCTCACATCTAAGATGTTATGAGTTGGTTCTTAGCTCAACAATAAAAATCTTCTTCCTCTGTACTTGATTCTTACATCTATTTAGGTTTTTTGATTATTCTCATATTTAGAGTTGAATCTAATATCACATTTACGATCTTGTGAGCTAGTTCTAAGTTGGGTTATAAAATCTTCATTCTCTATTTGATTCATGCATCTATGTAAAGTTTTCTGATTATGTCTATGCTTAGGGTCAAATTCATGCTTAGTCCCACATCTAAGAGGTTATGAGTTGGTTCTTAATAAATCTATAAAAATCTTTGTTCTCTACTTAATTTTTACATCTATGTAAGCTTTCTGATTATGACCTTATTTAGGGTTGAATTCAATGTCACATCTAAGATGGTGTGACCTAGTCTTTAGTTGGGTTATAAGAATATTCATTCTATATTTAATTCGTGCATTTATGGAAGTTTCTTGATTATGTCCATGCTCAAGGTTGAATTATGTAAGGTAGTATTGTCTCTTCTTCCCAAGATACTTTGTCAATATATTTAAGCTGGATTTTTCCTTATACAATTTCTTATTTCATATTTCCCGTTTGGATAATGTTGGAAGTTGATGTTCCATCCATTCATCCACTTCTTATTTTCTTTCATCCATGTCCCCTTTCATTTGTTCAACATTTATTTCCTTTCCCATGTAAGCAATTTATGTGCTTCCTTTCTTTAGCTAAGAACTTGTATATCATCGCTTTTAGTAGGAAGCTACATGTTTATGCTAGTAGGATCTTGTAAAGAATTAAACTTTTGATTTTGAAGTTGCTTACTAATAACTATTTATAAATCCTTTCTATTTGTCTCCATTTTTTGTGCATTGTCCTTTTGACCCACACTTCACACCCATAGAGTGCCATAGGTATGCCCAATAATGTAAATAGTTCTTTTATAGTTTCCCAAAACTACAATTTTACTACTCTACATCTATTTTTTAAAAAGTATAAAACTCTCTAACCTCTTTGGATTCTCTTAATCATGCATTCATGTTTCCTAATTAAATTTGTCGTGGAAGTAGAAGCCTAAATACTTGTATTATGTAACTACCTAATAACTTTTCCTCAAATATAAAGTCTACTTGCTTATTCTCTCTATAGAAAAGAAGACAATGATTTTTGTTTTAGTCATATTTACTTCCATCCCTACTTTCTTAAAAAATCATTCTAAAACGATCAAATGTTCTTCCTAATGTTAAATTGTCATTGTAATTAAAATAAGGTTGTTGACATAGTTTTATCACATAATGGTAACATAATAATTTTTTTAAAAAAAATGTTTATATTAATTCATTAAAAATATTAAGTAGTACTCTTTAAATTTAAGAATGGGAGTAAATACATGATGGGTTGAAGTTTGACTGCTTTTAACATTTTTCTACTAGATAAATAAGCTGGTGTTGCATGGACACATTTGCCAGTGGATTGTTCTCTTTCAAGAATTTTAATTTTTTGTGATGGTGAAATCGAGTAAGACTAATTATGGACCAGATCATTTCTCACACATTAAATTTGGTGACTTGGTGCACCCCATCAAGGATGACTTACTTGATGTAGATCTTTTTCAAGTCACACACATACTTGAGGAATTATAATATATCACATCTTTTCTTAACATAAGTTTAGAACTAGCCTTTTAAACCTATGGCCAAAACTTAGCCTTTGGAGTACCAATCCAGATGTGCATCTAAAATAAATTGGGGTTATTTTGAGCCCCTTCAACCCAATTAACCAAAGAGGAGGAGCTATTTTATTCTTTTAATCGATGAGGCATTTGAGGCCAATTTGAACCCCTTCAATAGTAAGATATGTCAAGCAGCTCAAATGTTCTTTAATTACCTTAGTGATTGGATCCTATATCTAATATCTTAAACTTTAAACCTTGTATGATTTAACTTTAACCCTAAACCCTATACCATTTACATTAAACCCTAAGCCATAAGCCTTAAACCCTAAACCCTTTAGATTATAGACCCTAAACCTTAAACTAATAAATTTAGCCCCAATTAACATCCTTTATATATATAGTAAAAATTAGGGTCATAGGGATGAACTTGGTCAAATTTTCATCACTTATTAAACCAAAATTGACTTAAATGGCTCAATATTTGATGATGTGGGGGATAATTGAGCTCAAAATCACATTCTTTAGTCACAAATATAGGTTCAAGGAGCTCAAATTTGCCCCAATTGCCTTCACTATTATACCTTATATACCCTAAGCCCTAATCTTGAAAGATACTAATCCCTAAACTCTAAACCATAAATATAAACTCTTTAAACCTTGAACCAATCAACTTAGCCCAAATTAACATCATTTAGACTAAGAATTAAGTTCACAAGGCTCAGTTTGGCCTAAATCACATGACTGATTATGCCATTTGACTAATTCATTGAATCTAGATGATGACATCGAGGGTATAATGACAACCCAAAAACACATTTTATTTTTAGTCCTAATTAACATCCTTTATAGTAAAAATTAGGTTCACATGGCATAGAGCGATTAGACAAATTATATACAGGTCCTTAAACTTAAACCCTATGCCCTAATCCCTAATCCTTAAAATATAAATTATAATCCTTATACCCTAATTCCCACTACATGACACAAGCATACATGCCTTATGATGTAATTTATTTTATCATGATATGTCATAAAATGCACTTTTTAAACCTATGGGCAAAACTTAGCGTTTGGAGTACCAATCTAGCTATGCATCTGAAGTAAATTGGGGCTATTTCAAGCCCCTTCAACCTAATTGCATGAATATAAAATGTGATTTTGGGGTTTATCAGCTCCAATTTTCCCCAATCACCATCATGATTGTACCTTATATACCCTAAAACCTATACCCCAAGTCCTAATGCTTAAAGTTCCTAATCCCTAAACTCTAAACCATAAATATAAACTCTTTAAACCCTGAACCAATCCTAATACCTAAACTATAATTCCTAATCCCTAAATTATCTAATTCCTAATCCCTAAACTATAAAATCTTTAAACCTTGAACCAATCCTAAGCCCTAATGTGATTGACCCTGTGTACCCTAAACCTAAGCCCTAAACACTATACCCTAAACTGTAAACCAAAAACTTTCCCTATTTATCAATTGATTTAGTCCTAATTAACATCCTTTGTAGTAAAAATTAGGTTCACACATGGCATGGAGCAATTAGACCTTATATACACCCTTAAACATACATGCCCTAATCCCTAAACCCTAAAACATAAATTGTAATCCTTAATCCGTAAAACATAGATTGTAATCCCTAATCCCTAAGCCCTATGCACTAAAGCCTTAATCCCTAATCCATAATCCCTAATTTATATTAAGTATAATACGATAATGTTATTTAATAACATGATCATGTTATTATTAATATAGGGAACTCTCAATTCTCATTGCCAATTACGAAACCCAAACGATTATTAATAATAACACATTCACATTATTACATAACACGATTGTGTTATTATTAATATAAGCTTCTCAATATTTTGGGTAAAGTAGAACCTCATACAACAAATAACATGATTTCATTATGTAATAATGTGATTATGTTATATAACATGATCATGTTATATAACTTGATCACATTATGATTATTTTAGACTAAGCTCACTTTTTAGCGATTATTTTAAACCCAAATAAAGAATTATCTCCCCACAAAAATTCTTTGTGTACTTCTATGAGATATACAATACTTGTGTACTTAACCCCACCTTTGAAAATTTATCAATTATCCCTTCTGATGGGTGATGGATCACATTCGAGGAAGAGGAAGATGTTGAAGAACAAAACACCAGAAGAATTATAAGATTTGAGAGATAAACACAAGATACAAATGCAAAAACTTTATGGTAGACAAGGTACACACCCTAATCTTGATGAACCAAATGCCATAGATAATGAGCCAATTAATAATAATGAATTAAACAATGATGAAATTGACCATAATGAAATTGAAAATAGTGAATTAGTTAATGTTGGAAGTTTACATTCAAAGTTCCAAGTTTTTGATTTTGGTGATGATGAGTCTATGTATGATGCTTCATCACCCATGAATGAATAAAATTTGATGGAAACAAATAATGATGAAATTAACCATTAATAAAATTTCATGGAAATATATAATGAAGAAATAATTAATTAAGAAAATGTCATCCCACCTCTAAATAATGAAAGTAATACCGATTTTGAAACACCGTCTCAAAAAATTCCACCATTACCAACACCTCCAAGAATTGTGCATAGAAAAGACAAATACTTAATTGAAGTCAATGAAAATATTCTAGAACCAATGGATAACAAAATGTCTGATCGCCATTCAAGAAGATTGGCTCAACAAATTTGGATACTTTCTTTCATAATTTGGATTATGATAGTTAGAGATGTCAATTATTTGTTTCATTGATAAATTTGATTAAGATGAAACCTATAATGTAGACAGGACTAAGAAAATCTAACATGAATGATGAAAATAATGAAATTGTTAAAAATATACATGATGCATATCATACTGTAGGCCCAAAATCATGCACCAAAGATTGTAATGTTACCTAGTGTATGGTTACAACTTGTGTAGTAAGTGACAAAATAAGAAAAAACTGAATAGCTTCAAAATTAAGTCGAATACTTAATATAAACTAAAAAATAATAATGAAAGCAATTGAAAGATGTGAAATATTTAATGAATCTAATACCAATGAGTTGTAGGCATTCTCTGGTAGAATTAAATGAAAGGACAAGGTTATAGCCGATACTCTCAAAGAGTTACTTGCTCAATTTTGGAAAGACAATAGAAGAGTTTTGCCTAATGCAATAGATGTTGTGAAAAGAAGAGTTGGTTTTCGTAACCATGAACTACATCTAAAACATTTATTATATATGACTCAAATACAATTGTACTCTATTTTTTTGGAAAAACATTCACAAATTTCTATTGGTCCAAGATATTTTGAGATGACAAAACCTTTTTATGTTAAAATAAATCACACACGCACCACTTGTTGTTGGCAACATGTTGAATTTTCAATGCACTATGATGTTTTTCACCATATTAATTGTACTTTGCATATTAAAAATATTTTATAGGAGTGTGGCATTAAATTTCCACCAAAATCAACCAAGAAATTTATTCCAACTATCTTTTGCAAAAGATTAGATGGACAATTATTTTACAATAAATCATGTTTAAATGGAAATTACAGCACTTGTGGTGGATTGCCAAAATTAGAAAAATGTATCCATAAGGAGATTACAAGTGCAATTAGATAGGAATTAGTTGGTTTAATCAAATATAAATCAGTGACTTATCAAGTAAAAGATGGCGAAGCATCTAAAAGGTGTGAGCTTGTTACAAAAAAGATACCTGTTTTTGATTTTTTTTTTCAAATTTAGGGAAAATATTATTTATGAGTATCAAAGGCATACACATAGGGCTAGATGATTGGATGAACATTTCAAGATAAGAAAATATACATTCCCACTTGGTTTGATTGTTTTAGTAGTTGATTTTGTTGAAAATTACACATTCAAACCCTAATGGAAGTTTAATCACAATATTACAACTCATCATAATTTGCCATATTCGTGCATATAACATTCATGCATACACCTAATAGTATAGAGAAATAATGGAAAATATTAAGGGAGTGTCATTTCTATATCAATGATGACATATCACATTGTTTAGAGTATGTGCAAGGTTGTTTTGAAATTTTCTATGAATACTTGAGTCATCAGAACATCACTTTCAATCAACATTACATTTGGTTAGACAATTGCACATCACAATTCAAAAATGCATGGATGTTTAATTGGTTGATTAGGATACACGTTACCACTGGTGTATAAAACATTTGTAGTTTCACTGAGGTTGGCCATGGAATAGGGGAGCATGACAATGCTAGAGCATGTGTAAAAAGAGCTATTGCAAAGGAGGAATTGAAATTTGAAGAGGTGGTTCATTTGATAGATGCAAAAACTATGGTTGAATGGTGTAATGAGAACATGTGTCATGATGCTCAACCAAATTATACTATTCATAGACATTTATGGTTAATGGAGGAAGAACACTTGGCAAATTATGAGGATTGTATGACTCTAATAGGTTCAAGTGACCTCTACTCATTTTGTAGATCAAATACAAGTTCTTGGACTATTCATACGAGACACTTGGCATGTTTTTGTTCTACATGCGTGGTCTCTGTTTGGGATGAGTGTGAGTCACAAGAGTAGGTGGATGATTGGAGTTCTAAACCTCTAATTCTAATCAACACATATCAGGTTCTAACATCATTGCAACTTATAAATATGACGACATCATATGACTTTGACCATGTATTTGATCTAGTGTAGCCAAGTAAAATATTCTTCATTAAGTATAATTTATTCTCAATATATATCTTCATATTATCATTATAAATATTTTTTATGATACAAGGCATGCTTTTTTAGTTATTGCAGATGAGGATAATAAAGAAGGCACTAATTACTACTTGTGTCAGTGTGTAGAGAGAAAGAAATAATTGACTTCTCTAATTATAGATGGAAAAAACATTAACTATCGCACTGGGTCAATGGTAGTCACTGGAACTTGGTTTCGATGATATCTTATAAAATATTTAGATCAATGGTTATTTTTAGAGTTTGAAAGACACAAGAAGATATTGCACTATTCAAATTTTATTCTTGTAATGAATATTCAATTACAAAAATATCATGGGAGGGCATTAAACAAGAAACTATGGAAGGTTTGGGAGTCAAACCATGAAGTTATTCTAAATATTATCAAGGTTAGAGCAGATCCTTGTGGATTTTTGGATTGGAATACGTAGGTATATTGACTTTTCAAATGTAGATGTAATTAATTTTACCAAACATTTTTTATTTTCTAGGTAGTACATATAAATTTTACTTTTAATCACTTACTAACAATTTTTTGTAGGTTAGTGGTGCAAGATAAGCTTCCACCTTTATGTGGTTAGCACTATCAATAAAGAATTATATATTCTTCAAACTAAGAGAATATCATGTTGGATGTGATCAAAACTCAGGTTAGATGTGATCAAAGCTCAGGAAATGAGTTACAAATTTCATTTTATGGGTGTTTGAACTTAGGCTAAAAAATGCATTTTTCTTATATTGGGAAAGGTGTTCTTGAGGCCAGAACGGGTGGTGGGTTTATCGATAAAGCCTAATGGGAGGTCAATAACCTGGTATTAAAGGTTATCTACCCTCTGGATGTGTTGGTAGTGTCACTTTTAGTCAAGAAGCATCAAAACTAGAGTTATGTAACCACAACTTAAACTTTGATAACATTTGTTGTTAGTGTTTCTGCACTCTAGAATGGTAGTGAAAATTTACTTTGAGGTGGATTTGAACTTTGTGTCAATGTGATAACATGTAATTTACCTATCTAGACATGATCAAAGTGATATATTTCAAGGTGGAGGTTCCAGAGGCAAAAATGCCAGTTGGAGCTCAAGAAGTTGCTTGTTCACTGCCAAAAAATTGCATTTTTGGACCCCTCACTTCAACTTGGCCAAAGTATTGCTCTCAAAGCTTCCACCCGAGTGGTATAGGGTGTGATTATAAGATTAAAGAGGCATGGGAGGGATATGATGGCTCACAAAAATGACTTACATTTTTTGTTTTATGGGTGTTTGAACTTAGGTTAAAAAATTGCATTTTTCTTGTATTGGGAAGGGTGTTTTTGAGGCCAGAATGGGTGGTGGCTTTGTCAACCGGGTCTGATGGGAGGCCAAAAACCTGATACTAGATGTTATTCTCCCCCTATACATGTTTTCAATGTCAATTTTTTGTCAAGAAGCACTGAAACTAGAATTTTGTAACCACAACTTAAACTTTGACAACATTTATTCTCAGTGTTTCTGCTCTTTGAAACGGTAGTGAAAATTCACTTCTAGGTGGATTTGAATGTCTTGGAAGTGTGATAAAATGTAATTTACCTATCTAGATGTGATTTTAGAGATAAATTTTGAGGTGGATGTCCTGGAGGCATAAATTTTAGTTGGAGCTCAAGAAGTTGCTTGTTTAATGCCAAAAAGTTACATCTTTGGACCCCTCACTGCAACTTGTCCAACATATTGTTCTTGAAGCTTACAAATAAGTGATCTATGCTGAAATTATAGGGATTAAAAATGTAGGGGATGGATCTAATGATTCATGGAATAGACTTACAATTTTTTTTTATGCATGTTTGAATTTAGGCTAAAAATTTTCATTTTTCTTGTATTGGGAAGGGTGCTCTTGAGGTCAGAATGGGTGGTGGGTTTGTCGATCAGGCCTGATGGGAGGCTAAGAACCTAGTCCTAGACATTATATACCCCATTGTATGTGTTGGTAGTGTTAGTTTTTAGTCAAGAAGCATCAAAACTAAATTTTTGTAACTATAACTTAAACTTTGACAACATTTATTGTCAGTGTTTCTACTCTCGAAAATGGTAGTGAAAATGCACTTTCAGGTGTATTTGAATGTCATGGTGATGTGATAACATGTAATTTATATATCTTTATGTGATAAATTTGATAAATTTCTAGGTGGAGGTCCCAAAGCCAGAAATGCTAGTTGGAGCTCAAGACATTGCTTGTTCATTGCCAAAAAGTTACATTTTTGGACTCCTCACTACAACTTGGCCAATGGATTACTCTCGAAGCTTCCACCTAAGTGCTTTAGGGTGAAATTAAAGGGATTAAATAGGAAGGGTAAGGATTTGATGGTTCATGGAAATGACTTACAATTTTCATTTTATGTACCTTTGAACTTAGGCTAAAAAATTATATTTTTCTTATATTGGGAAGGGTATTCTTGAGACCAGAATGGATGGTCAGTTTGTCAATCAGGCTTGATGGGAGGCTAAGAATTTGGTCCTAGACATTATCCACCCCAAAAAACTATTGTTAGTATTACTTTTTAGTAAAAAATCATTGAAACTAGAGTTTTGTAACCATGACTTAAACTTTGACAACATTTATTGTTAGTATTTTCGTGCTCTAGAATAGTAGTGAAAATGCACTTTTGAGTGGATTTGACTATCGTGACAGTGTGATAACATGTAAATTTCCTATTTAGATGTGATCAAAGCAATATATTTTTAGGTGGAGGTCATGGAGGAATAAATGCCAGTTGGAGCTCAAGAAGTTGCTTGTTCATTACCAAAAAGTTGCATTTTTGGACCCCTCACTGCAACTTGGCCAACAAATTGCTCTCAAAGCTTCCACCTGAGTTATCTAGGGTATAATTATAGGGATTAAAGAGGTATGGGAAGAAATTGATGGTTCATATAAATGAATTACAGTTTTCATTTTACATGTGTTTGAACTTAGGCTAAAAAATTGGATTTTTCTTGTATTGGGAAGGGTTTTCTTGAGACTGGAATGGGTGGTGGGTTTGTCGATTAGGCCTGATGGGAGGCCAAGAACTTGGTCCTAGACATTATCCACCACTATATTTGTTGGTAGTGTCATTTTTTAGTTAGAAATCATTAGAACTAAAGTCATGCAACCATAACTTAAACTTTCACAACTTTGATAACATTGACAACGTTGACAATTTAAACTAGAGACCTAGGAACTTAATGAGTAATTGACCTATTGACGATTATGTGGTATTAGGGGATGATAGAAGGTGATGTAGGAACATATTTTAAAATGGTTAGGTGAGATAAGTTGTATTAAAAGGTCCCATAAGTCATGTATAAAACATCTCAAAAAAGATCCCCAGTCCAAGAAAGGATTGTAATGTAATAGATCACAAAGCTATGAATAAAGGAAAGTGACTTATTGTGGATTCTCCATTTAGTGTATGCGATTTCATTAGTTTCATGTTATCCTTGAAGTTCCTTGAGGCCATGAATATGTTGTCATTTGTGTAAGGTTTCAAGTGGATAAATGACCATAGGTGGTAACCAAGAAGTGACTTTAGGTTGCAGTCAAAGAAGGGAGCTTAGAGTGATTCCACCATGTTGGTAGCTTATGAGTCATCACGCTATTTATTTTTGAACATATTGAACCTATACATACCTAAAAATAAATGAGTAAGACATTTATACATGGATAACTCAACAAAAAGGGTTACCTCTACCTATATACCTTGTTTTGCCTATGAGAGTCCAATATGAAAGTAAATGGTTATTTCTCACGAAGGGATTATGAATTTAGTGTAGATAATGATATATAGAGTGAGAATGATAATTGAGGTGGAAGTTTAATTTTTTTAATATAGATTATAATGGTAAATAATCAACACATAGTCCTTTAAAACAAAGAAACCCCATTTATACCCTGTTTTGGGTTAACAATCACATTGCAAAGGGAAGTAAGACTTGTTTCTTAATCTTTTCAATTATACAATTGAATATATGGAATTGGAATATGGTTCCACCAAAAAAGGATGTTTTTAATCTCTTATAATATTAGTGATATATTTTAAATTGAACTAATTCTCCATGTTGTTGTCACATACCTGTAGGGTGCCTTGTTATGCATAGTCAAGATAGAGAGGAGAGACATTTCTTGTATAAATGTGTATTATAATGGATATAATGGTTTGTATGGTTAGTGAAAGGTGGAAATAAGGTAGTGATATTTTTAAAATACCTTAAGAGAGTCCTTGGCACTCATTGATACACAAAGCCTGTTGTCACAATCTTAAATAAGACTCAAAAACCCATGTTTTGATGGTTGAAGAGAGAATAAAGAGAAATGAGATGTCTCACATATTTTAGAAGGTGTGTGGGGTGAGAAAAAACCTATATTTTTAATTTTTGTCATTTTAAACTTTGTATAACTCAATATATTTAATTATATATCCCCTCGACCTTTGTAGAAGCCTAACTAGGGTTTGAAGAGCTAAAACCCCAAAGAAAGAGTTTTAACCCTTAGAAATTAATGAAAATTCATAATGTGACATGTTTTGATGTATGGAAAAGGAATAAAGTGATTTTGGTGTGGTTTAAGGATGTATAGTACATATTTATTGACTGTGGGTTTAAGATAGAGTTAATTAGGCCTAATTGAAGGGTGGTTTACAAAGGAAGTGTGGTCTAGGATTGGATTTAGGTCATGAAATTTGACACATAGCTGTAAGGAAATAGAGGGTGGATATAAAAGGTTTTAAATATCTATAAGAGTTGATATATTTATCAAAAAAATATAATTTTCACAAAAAAAAGCTACAAGGCAAAGGAGACCATTGTGAGCCCTATATGTGGAATTGAATGTTGAAGTGTGTTTGAGCACTTATAATAGGTTAAGTAAGGTGTTATTTGACCATATAAGAACATATATGATAGACTAATAACTCCTTGAGATCTATATCATGTTTTGGTACTTGAAACCTAAGAGGATTGCCTAGTGAGAAGATAGTGAAAGAGTGAGAGGACGTTTATGAATGGAATGAATGAAATGAGTTAGAGAATAAACGTGAGAGGTTTGTAATAGGTATAATGACACTAATAAGTGTATTTAAAGTGTAAAAAAATCAATTACAAAGAGAAGAAGGCCATTAAGCCTAAGTGATAAGAGTGTCATTAGTCATGTCCACTACACACAATGAAATAAAAACTTCAATTTAAAAAAATATGGGAGATCTAAGAGTAATAGCATAGAAAAGAATAATTTTTTAATCCTCATTTGTGTAAAACATTAAATATGAGATCTGATAGATAATAATTTAGAAGATCAAAATAATATTGTACAATAACACGATGAAATTTAAAATATAATATAGGCACATGTGTGCAATGTCAATAATACATAAATTGTTGTGATAGACGATTAAAAAATTACATATACCAACATAGTATTTAATGTTGGGTGAATGTCATATACACATATACAATGCCAAAAATGCATAAATTGCCATATATGAATACAAAAAAGTTCATCTCATGTAAGTCATCCTTTTCATTAAATAGCCTCTCTCTCTTTGCCTTCCTTGAAGAAGACTCTCCCTGGGATGCCATGACAGTAGATGGAAACCCCTCTAATGCCTTAGATTACTCCTAGGTCTGACTATGGGTCCTATGCTCGTAGATTGCTTGCAGTTGAACATGTTCAAATAGAATAATTATTATGAAATTAACATAAAATACATTCAAAAAATTGTTAAGAAATTACTTTTAAACTATAATTAAAAAAACATTTAAACACATGCACCTACTACAAGCTCATGATCCTGATCAATCTATATTTCATGCTCAAACAAGTCAATGGTAGGCTCAGCTATTCGAATAGGCATCTCAAATATGGGAGAAATATGAGAAGTTTCCCTACTAATCATCTGATTGGGACTATCAGATGTCATAGGACAAAACAACATACACAATACATTTATATAAGTTATATTTACCCCAATTACATGTAGTACAATTATTAAAATAAGTCTATTTTTACAATTCAAAATTACAAGAACTAATATATCCTCTGTTAGTGCCTGTGTAGATGACATTACAACAACAATGCCTATGTCTATCTCAGCTCACAAAGAGGGAGGAATGTCTACACCAGCCATCAACTGTTCATGTAAACAAGGTCTCACCTAATTTTATATAAAGTATCAAATCTTATATATGGAAACCATGCATATCATGAAAATAAAATGTAAACCAAGAATCATGGAAGTGTAATTGCCATACAATGTGCATATCATGAAAAGACATTGTAAACCAAGAATCATTGCAGTACATAACTGCCATACAGTGTATACATCATGAAAAGACAATTTAAACCAATAATCATGAAAGTGTAATTGCCATACAATGTGCAATGGCCAAGAATAACAAGTAGTTTTCATGTTGGAGGTAATATAAAAATTGTAATACATGTAGGAAGTGTGAGTGGAAGAGTAGGAGGTGGAAATAATAGTAGCACTTTGACAAGGCAAAGTTAGGGAGAGAAAAGGAATAAGAGACATATCAAGAACTCTGTCCTTACTTGTAAATATTCTTTGGATAGAGTAAAATACAATTATATATTTATTGGGGAAAGTTTGAGCTACACATATATGGCCATCATCCTTCTATTATATGCATGATATAAATAATATGTATCTCTATATATAATACATGAATTGATATCACATTCATTTATAATAGATGGATGACAAGTGATTTATGGGAAAGCACCCAACCAATAGAAAGGAGTGAGCCACAATGAATCCACCTCTTGAAAAAGATGTGTGTAAATAACATTCTACCAATAAGTCAAGGAAGGGAGGTCCTTTTCCAATATATTAGGTTTTAGCCATATAAATATATTATCTTTTTTTGGTGAGCAAGAGAATAAAATTGGCAAATAGTTTGGATATTAAATTGGAAGAAATTGCAAGGTGTAATTATTGAGGTTGACACATATTTTAGTAACAACTTAAATGGTGTCTCTCCCCCCAAACTTTTCAATGGGGCTATACGATGTTGAGACCCAATGCAATGTTTTATAGTATAAGGAATGTTGACTAAAGAGGTTGTTTACCATTTATACCTTTGTCATAGCCAAAGCAAGAGGTGTAATGAAGCATTAAAATTGAAATCTAGATCTTTGTCAAGGCCAAATAAAAAGGTGTAATGAGATATTACAATTGAATTATCATGTGTATTACAAGTTTATGGCTCAAACATGAGAAGGTAAGGTCGACACCAAAATTTGTAGCACCCCTTTCCATGACTCCAAAGCTTCGTACAAACCACACCTCTTAAATTGGTCATCAAATATTATAAACATGTATTTAAGATCTTTTAATAAAATTAAGCAATATTTAAGTCATACTATCACTAGATGTCTTAAGTGAAGTCAATAAAATATAAATTTATTTAAATAACTATTTCATTAAATTTATTTAAATAAGTCAATTTAATGTTGTGGCCTGAGTCATGATCCTTTATGTCTAAGAATACTATTAGAGTTGAATTATCACGTTAATGATCCACTAAGTACGATTATTAATGATGCACATTTCTTCTCTTTTACCTTAAATTCCCTTACTATTATCACTCATTTTCAAGGGTAACATGTGGATTTATGTATAATGGTAATGGTGAGATAAGTCAAAACAAGAATATGACTATATTGAGCTTAGCAACTTCATTTTCAAGATGGTGTTACCTAAAATGACCCTTAGATATGTGTTCTTCATTTTATAAGTATCCTTGTGGCATGTGAACTACCCTTATCTAATCTTGATTGATATTATTCATGGGATCTTTGTGGGATTCACCAAAATTAGTTATATAAATACCGTTGAGCCCATTCTCATAGCTTGAAACTATTGTGGTTCCTCTTTAATGGTTTCTGATACCTCATAACAACTTCCAAAGGTTCACGGTAACCCCAAGATGATCAACCCATCTTCAAAATTTGTGAACAGGTGTATTTATATAAGAGAAAGAGGATTTTTAAGGTTTAAAGTTGACTTGAGTTAGTATGGTATGATTTCATATTTAGTAGCCTTTAATTAGGCCTAGGAGACCTAATTAGCGCTGAGGGGTGTTGAGTTACGTGTTTTCCAAAGAGAGTTAAACTATAAAAGTCCCTATATGAGCTATGTGATGTAAAGGGGTATTTGTATGTGAGTTTGGTTTGGTTGGGATCTTTGTTGTTTACTTAGAATGAGGTTTGCCTCAAAAAAGGGCTAGTAGAAGGAAGGTGTCAAAGAGGAAAGAATAGTTAAGTGAAGATTTGAAGCTTAGGGGTTGTGTGGAATGGTTGGATACATGAAATGAGATGTGATTGAGTAGGTAGATGCTATTATGAGTATTTTGAAAGGATATAATCAAAGTAGCATTTAGACCTATGAAAACACATAAGAATATTGTAAATAATAGAGCAAGGATAAAGAGAGAGAACATGAAAAAATAATATGAAAATAGAGAAAGATAAATTTAACTTAAACTTACAAGGCAAATATACATAGACTAAATGTACATAGAGCATAAGATTAACTTAAAATTTTACCTCTATATAAGTAAATGGTGTCATCCTAATAGAGACAAATGCAGTAGTGGACGGGCCAACAATTGGATCTGAATATGTAAACAATGGCCGTGATGTAAATGTTGACTATGATGATGAAGGCACTGTCACCTCCTATGACATAAAAAATGACATATATATTATTCAATTTCTATGTAAATTAGTTGTTAGCTAAATTAAATTTATAAATATAACTTAAATTTAATATGACATTTATGTAAAATATACCTACATCTGTGTAGTGGTTAATGTCTGCACACTAAATGTGTGTGCCAAAAACTCATCACTCATAATAATATTATCCAAGCCTTCTGAACCACTAGTGCCATCATCATCAAAATGTCTTGTGTACATAGTTCTAAAATAACTATAAGGGTGGGGTTAGGTATGCATAGTAGGTGGTGTATCTATAGCATCACTCTATGAAATCCTACTCATATTCTAAATGAGTGTATCGATGAGTGAACTAAGAGCATGGAAAGTGTCGATGTCCATGATGCATTGAACTACAGAGGGGATTTCAAGCTCAAATGGATTTTGGATACATATATGTGTAGGTTGATTAGGTGCATATTGTGCACCTAGTCGATCCTGCATAGAGCCTTTCCCTCAGGCCTAAAACTAACTAAAATCAAAATAATTCAAAATCTCATTAAGGACCAACTCATAGTAGAGTTTACTCAAAAAATATAATAGGACCTCATGGTTTTTACACTGTGGATAGTCAAACACCATCCACCATCGATCCCAAAAATTGGTTGTGATTAAGTTATGTATGCAGCGATGGATATGAAAATGTTTAACAGTTACGGGAAATGGGGCATTGGTGGTTGGGTTAATGAATAGGGAACAAATGGAGGCTTTTGAAATTTCTTTGTTCTTGACTTGAAGTGCTGATAATTTTTCAGCATAATATACCCTATAAGTATCCCTATATGAGGTCCATCTATCAGTTTGAATCATTATAGAGTCAATTTGACCTAATAAGGTCTCTAGGGAATTGGCTAGCTGGGTGCGATGGGGGTTGGTTGAAGTTGGATCCCTCATTCTCCTAATTAACTCTTCAATTTCAAGTTTATTTCTCATAATGTTATCAATTAGAATCTCTTGATTTCCTTGAGGGTTTTGGGGAATTATAGGAGGGTTAAGTAGAGGGATAGGAGGAGGAACAAGAGGGTTTTGTGGAGGGTTAACAGGATGGGCTATTAAAAAAAACAAACTACAATTAAAAATTTGGGTTAAATAATGAAAATATTGAAAAATCTGGGTTAAATAGGGAATATTTCTATCACTTACCTCCCCTATGTGATGACATCATCGATCAAGAGCTTTGTGGGAAGAATTTGGCAGATTATTGGCACTCTCTGGTCTATTCCACCCAAAACGCGATCACATAAGCTAGAGGAGAGCAAAGAAACTTGAATGCAAAATGAAGATTTTGCATTCGGGTTTCTCTTTTTATTTTTTTTGATACATAGGTAATGCGATCACATTTTTGAAACTGACAATAACACGATCACATTAATAACATGATCATGTTATTGTTTAATATAACATGATCACATTATATAATAACATAATTGTGTTATGGCTCGATAATCACCGAGCCATAATTCAAATAAGGTAATCATGTTAATTAAATAATATGATCGCATTATTAATTAACATGATTACATTACCTAAAATGTCCATGGAATTATCCCCCAACTACGTGTACTTACCCTGAGTCTTGATTCCTCTTATTTTCACGAGGAATATTAAATATGTGTAGGATCATGAAAATGAGCTCACTTTACTTAATAATATCTGCTATACATGGTCAACTTTAATATTTCATTCTTGCTCACATTATTCACATAATTGCACTTTACATAACAAAGGGGAATTCCATAGGTTCAAGGTTAGAAACCTAAACAACATTACTTGTGTAGAATCTCTTTTCTTTTCAATTTTAAGCTTAAGGAATGGTAGGAAACATGTAATGTGTAGATGACCATATATGCCTTATTCTTGAGTAAATGGTGCCATGTTATGCAGTACACCAAATTTATTTTTAAAGAATCCAAGCCCTCCCTGTAATGTAGAATTTATGACTTAAAGAATATGTTGTTTGACACACTTTTGATGTCACATTAATATAAACCTTTGGCAAGGCACATTCTTATTACATTAAAAATTGTGCGTACTACATAGATATATTTTGTAATAACCATATCATATGAACCATAGAAAGATTTTGTGTGTATTGGATTTATCTTGACCTATAAGAGATGATTTCTTACGTTGTTTAGTCTAAATTCTTCTCTAATTTAATACATAAAGAGTTTATTGTATCTATTGTGTATAACATCACTTCTAAATTTCAAAAAAGGTTCAAGGTTTTATTAATTTAAGTTATGATGCACATACTTTAGGTTGAAGGATCTCGATTCAATAACTTATTTCTTTCCAATTCTAGATGTGAAATTCAATGCACTTCACTTAATGCTTGGATTTGAAAGGGGGTGAATTATGAACTCTCCTTTGCATAAATGTTGAATGTGGATAAGGCACTGTCAACTGAGATTTTTTTTAAGAACCAAGTGTTAGTGAAGAAATTAATTCTATAACCATATGTAATCAAACAGTTTTGAGCTTCAAGCTTCAGAGCCATTTTGAATTTGAACACAGTTCTAGGAAGATATAATACTAAAGAAACATCAATTATGATATATTATTATAAAGTGATGACATATTATGATAATATAGTATATAATATTATTCTATTATATTATTATTCATAATGTATATTTTAATGTAATATTATAATATTATGATAATATGTGTGTAATAATATTAATATATATAATAATAATATATAAATTAATTCTATATATATTAACATATAGTATTATATATTATATTCTATTTAATATAAAATAAATAAATATAATATAGTTATATATTATATACTACTAATAAGTAATTATATAATAATTAAGAAAATAGAGGTTTTGTAAAATAAAATAATGTAGATCAAGAGTCGCACCTCACTTAAAACCTATAATCAGTTATCTGATTTTAGCTTTTGTGTAAGAAACATTAGGTAACAATATTTTGATATTTTTGGTGAAGGTGATAGTGGAAAATGAGGTGATGTGTTCTTTAATTAGACATGAAAATCAACTATATTAGGTGGGGATGTTTTGTTTTACAGTGAGCTTGAGCGATGGAGAATTGGTGGGGAAGGAAAAATCAATATAGAACATAAAAGCAGTGAAAGTTTTAAATGGGTGTTGGGAGCTGAAGGTGAGAGGCAATGAAAATATGACCTAAACAACATTTTTATATCTATAATAACAATAATAGAAGTATACCAAATAGGGAGTAGACAACACATAACTTATTCCAAATCAATAAAGAATTTGTAAATAATAATATAAATTATTATTATATCATATTATATATAATAATATATTAATATACATATTTATTTAAAATTATATATAGACGGACTAGAGGACAACGATGGAGGACGGAGCAGTGATTTTTGAAAGGTAAACATGCAGAGTCGGCCAAAATAGGCGACCCTGTAGTCTGTTGTGGTTAGTGCTCACCGTTGTAGGGTGTTGGTCGAGCTAGGATGAGCGTGCCCTAGCCTGATACTATTGTATTTTTTTGGATGCACCTAGGTGGGGAGTGAAGGTGTGCGAGGGTGGGCTGGGGCTGTGGTTTCAGCAAAAAGTTTATTAGCTTTGGTGCATCCTTCCCTGTGCGCACTGGGGTTTTGTCCCGATTGGAGGCTGTAGGTGGGGTGTTGTCCCTGGTTGCATTAGTCTACAATTCGAAGGTAGTGTTGGTGGTGGGTCGATTAAACCCTAGTGGTGGTTCCTTCTATTAGAGGCCAGCTTCCACACCTTGGTCAAGCTGAGGATCAATGCTGATTGGGGAATCTTCAAGGGCTTGTCTTAAGATGGATTATCGTTCAACAACAGTTGGTGTAAATTCTACTTCACATGCTTTGAAGGTTTCTAATAATAACTTGTTCTCACCAGATCTGATAATGGTTGGAGCAGGCTTGTCTGGTGGTACTTAGATTATGAAGATCAATGGTTATCTTGAATGTTGTGAGGTGAGGCCAAAATTGGTTATCCTACCGGATATGATTGTAGAATATATTGAATATTATTCAAAGCATGCTTTTTTGTGCAAGTTTATGAGGATGTGAGTTTCATTACAATTTCTTGAATCGTGGGCCCAACAGACTTGAATGCCTAAGGGAGAAATGAAGGTCATGCTGTTAGCAAATAGCTTTTTCATGGTTTCATTCAATTGCTTGGCATACCACAACAAGGCCTTTGAAGGAGGCCCCTATTTTCATAACTAGATTGGGCTATTTATTAAACCTTGGCATGCAGGCTTCAAACTTGCTGAAGAGTTTTCAAACCAGGTTCTGATGTGGGTTTGTCTTCCAAGGTTTCTGGTGGAATGTTGGCAGGAGGATGTTTTACATTTGTTGGCTTTGATGCTAGGCAAACCAGTTGGTACCTAACAACATACTCAAGGTAAAAAGATGATGAATTTTGCTCGTATCTATGTTGAGATTGATTTAAGTAAACCTTTACCAGATTTGATGGATATGTGTGCGATTCCTTACTCTTGGGTGCAACAGTTGGATTATGAAACTCTTCCTTTTCGGTATCATCTCTGTCATGAATATGGTCATTTGCAGAGAAGATTCCCAAAGACTAGGCTTGTGGACTCCCAACCTTCTCAACTGCCCCGCAACCCCCTTAGGGTTGAAAAGGGGAAGGAACCCACTCCTAGTGATGTGGATGGGGCTGATGGTTTCAATCCTGTCAAGGCTTGAAATAGGAATCAAGGTGAAAAGAGGACTTTGAAGGAAAGTCAAGAGGAAGATTCTTTTAACAAATTTGAAGTCTTAGATGATCTCAGCTAGCAGGAAGTGAATCCAGGTTTGATGAATCTGGATCAGGGTGCTTTGGGTACAGGATAAGAGGGCATTCTTTTAGAAGCTACTTAGGGTTTACAAGATAATAGGGATTTGCAAATGGAAACTGATGTTCAAATGCAAGTCCAGGTGGAATCAGTTCCTATTGTAGTAGGGAAGAAGGGTGGTGAGGATGGATCTCCTCTTGTTTCAAATACAGGTACTGAGGAGGTGAAGATTAATAAGTCTTCTTCTTCTCATTTGGGTCTTCTTCAAAAGGATCCAAAAAAAGGGGCAGGGGAGAAGTCTTCCAAGCTTGGTGGAAAAAAGGATTTAGAAAAGATTAAATTAATAGGGGAAACTTTGGTAGAGTCAAGATCTGTTAAGACTCTTGATTCTCATTTTTTGACCCCCTTGAAATGGTCGTTTTATCCTAGAATGTAAGGGGCCAGTGGCCCTCGACAAAAAGTTATTCGTGATTTGGTTAGAAGTCAATCTCCTAATGTTCTTTTCCTGCAAGAGACTAAGTTATCAGTGGAGGGCATGTTTGGTTTAGTGCCTAAGTTGTGTGGGAGTGGAGAGTGCCAGTGTATTGGTGCTCAAGGGTCTGTGGGGGGAGTGGCTTGTTTATGGAATCCTCAGAAGATCCACCCTCTTTGGTGGTTATCCTTTCAGTCTTCTATCTCTATGATTGCATCTTGTTTTGAGATGGGGGAGTTTGTTCTCTTCTCCAATATCTATGCACCTACTAATCTTCAAGGTAAACAACTTTTGTGGTCCCATATCCAGTTTGTCTGAAGGATGGATCCTTTCCATTCGTGGATAATGGCTAGTGACTTCAATGCTATTTTTGAGTTGGTTGAGAAGCGGGGTGGTATTGCAAGGCTTGAGCCTTTTGCGGTGCTAATTTAGGATAATATATCAACTTCAAATCTTGTGAATGTCAATCCCATTAATGGCTAATTTACTTGGAACAATTAGAGGATTGGGAATAATTACATTGAAGAACAACTTGAGTGCTTTCTGGTTTCTTGCTACTGGGTTGGTGGGTTATGGTGTTCTAGCTCTGAGATTTTGGATTGGAGGGGTTCAAATCATTAGCCTATCAAGCTGGCTATTTCTTCAGCTCGTGTTCCTTGATCTTCTACTTTCAAGTTCTAGTTTATGTGGTTGCATGACTCCTCTCTCAATGACTATATTACTGAGTGGTGGAGGTATGGTAGACCTATTTATGGTACATCAATGTATAATTTTGATAAGTTACTTTAATTTGTCAAGTATCAGCTTAAATTTTGGAATCGATAGTGCTTTGGAAACATTTTCCATGATAAGATTGCTGCCCAGGCTAAATTGGATGGTATTACGAGGTTGATCGGAGAGGATGGAATGAATAAGGACCTACTACGGGAAGAGACTAGGGCTTTGAGAGCACTGGAAGAGTGTGAGATATGAGAGGAGGTTTTTTGGAAACAAAAGGATTGAATTGAGTGGCTTCAGGAAGGGGATAAAAATTCTACTTTTTTATTCAACTCGGTGAAAGCTAGGAGACATGGCAATTCTATTTCTACTCTAGTGAATGACAGGGGTGAAACTCTTTCTTCATTTCATGGAATTACACGTGAAACTAAGTGATACGTTGCTTCTTTATTAAGAGAGGAATTGCAAGGGGGTTCTGATGAGGAAGCTCAGGTTCTTTCTTGTATCCCTTCTTTGGTTTCTAGGGAGATGAATGAGCAGCTTATGAGTAATATCTTGATTGAGGAGCTAGAGGGGATTGTGTTTCAAATGAAGAGGGGGAAAGCTCCTGGCTTTGATGGTTTCCCGATTGAGTTCTTTCAAGAATTTTTGGAGATTATCAAGTTGGACTTGTTGGCAATTATTTAGGAGTCTCATAAGAATAAACAGATGTTACGAGCCCTAAATTCTACCTTTCTTGCTCTCATCCCAAAGTGCAAGGGGGCAGATAGGTTAAGTTAATTTTGGCCTATCTCGCTTTGCAATGTGATTTATAAAATTATCTCTAAGTTGATTGCTGTTAGATTGAAAAAGTGGCTTAAAGTGTTGATTTCTGAGGAACATAGTGGTTTTGTGGCAAGATGTCAGATTTTGGATGGGATTGTTATCACAACTGAAACCATTCACTCTATGGCCAGCTACAAAGATAAGGCAATGTTTATCAAGCTTGATATGGCTAAGGCTTATGACTGTGTTCTATGGTACTTCCTTCGAAAGGTCCTTGGTGCTTTTGGTTTTGGGGATGAGTGGATTTATTGGGTTATGAGTTGTGTCACTTCGGTATCCTTCTCTATGTTAATAAATGGTGAGCACTCTAAGATTTTTGGTGCCTCTCAAGGTCTACGGCAGGGTGACCCCCTCTCTCCTTACTTCTTTCTTCTTGTTGAGGGTTTGGGATGATTGATAAGAAGGAATGTGGAGTTAGGTTTCATTCAAGGGTGGGGATGGGGAGGTGGTTTACCTTCACAATCTCACTTGTAGTTTGTTGATGACACTGCTTTGATGGGTATGGCTACAATTAGGGAAGCTTCAAATATATGCAAGGTGTTGGATGTTTATCTTGTAGCCTCAGGCCAATTGATTAATGAAGATAAGTCTTCCATCTTTTTCTTCAATACTACAGGCTCCATTCAGAGGAGAATTGCTCATATCTTGAGATTTCAGATTGGGGTGCTCCATTTGACCTATCTTGGTATTCCCATCTCTATTGGAAGACTTCCCAGGGAGTCTTGGCAGAATATTTTGGATAAATTTCATGTGAAAGTTAATCATTAGACCCATCATTAGTTGTCCTTCGTAGGTCATGTTCAACTGCTCAAGTCTGTGGTGCAGGCTCTCCCCATTTATAGATGTATGATTCAGGTGGCCCCTTTGGGCTTTGTTAAGGAGTTATATTCCTTAGCAAGATAGTTTTTATGGGTTGGTAGCTTATTTCCCTCTAAATGGAGCCTTGTCAGATGGGATATTATTTGTATCCCGAAGCAGCTTAGCGGCCTTGGGTTAAGGTAGTCATCGTTATCAGGGATGGCACTGGCTGATAAATTGTATTGGTGGTGGTGTGTAGAGCAAGATGGGATCTGGGCCAGGGTATTAACTCATAAATACTCCTCGAGGGTCCCTCAAATTGATATTCCTCATTATCCCCTAGTGGGGAAAGGGTCGGTGATTTGGAGTACACTCAAGAAAGGGGCTGCTCTGATTAAGGGTGGCTTATTTTGGATCTGTAAAAGAGGGACTAAAGCTCATTTGTGGTCTGATTCTTGGGATGGTTTTCCTCCCATTGTTTCTCAGTTCCCTAATTTGGTAACTCTATGTCAGAGGTTCTGTGAGGTTGGATGGTCAAGGGTGAGTGACTTCAAGTCTTTTTCTTCTCATGGGCAGCTGGTGGTGGTGAGATGGAAGAAACCTGATGAGTGGCCTATTGTTGGTATGGAGGAGGAGTGTGTTGAGCTTCATAGTATCCTTTCTCATAGGCGTTGTAGCTCCCTCCAGGAAGGGGATGTTCTTTCTTGGTCTCCTAATCTTAAGGGTGTCTATACTGTTGCTTCTGGATATCAGGTGTTGTTATCTCACCAGCTAGATGGGGTGGAGGTTCACTAGTGGAAGAAAGTGTGGAATAAGCTTTCTTGGCCAAAGTGTAACTACTTTATTTGGACTTTGGCCTGGAATAGTTGCTTGACATGGCATAAGCTTCAGAAGAGGGGTTTTTAGGGTCCTTCTATGTGTGTTTTATGTGGATGTGGAGAGGAGGACTCCTCTCACTTGTTTTTCTAGTGTCTCGTGACTCGGTAGCTTTGGCATTTTTGGTGGGAAGTTTGGAAAAGACCTTGTGTTCATGCATCCTCCCTGGAGGATTTTTGGAATAGTCTGGGTAGACCTCCTTTTATGGCCTCTTTCCTGCAAGATGTGTGGTATGTTGGGCCTTCTTTCATACTCTAGCAGATTTGGTTGGAACGAAATTAAAGAATATTTTGAGGAGACAAGTTGTTGATTCAATAAGTTTGGCACATAATTATGGTTATGATTTGAGAGACGGTGGAAGCTAAGTGAGATGTGGTGTTCCCTTTGGAGAAAGGGGATGCTGAGTTAGTGGATAGATTGGGTATTCAGCGATTGTCTCCAGTGTCTGCTTGTGTTAAGAGAAGAAGGTGGGTGAATAAGAAAGTTCAAAGGGTGGGGAGTTGGCTACCCCCTCTGGTTGGCATTCTGAAGCTCAATATTGATGGTTCTTCAAGAGGCAATCCTGGCCCTGATGGGATTGGTGGGGTTGGTAGGGATTTTTTTGGATAAGTGGTTTTGTACTTTTCCATTCATGGAGTGAGGACTAACAACCTTATGGAAGGTTTGGCAATCCTCTACGCTTTGGAGAGGGCTTATGCTTTGGGACGGCACAAGGTTATTTGTGAGTCTGACTCATAGGTTTTGATTAAT
Source organism: Torreya grandis (assembly GCA_037957365.1). NCBI lineage: Eukaryota > Viridiplantae > Streptophyta > Pinopsida > Cupressales > Taxaceae > Torreya > Torreya grandis. Next base: position 7,255,931 of record JARHVA010000093.1, on the reverse strand, counting down.
GTGTTGAATAAATAGAAAGTATCTGACGTTAGTTGGCAGGTGGCTATGATAGTGCAATAGATTTTGCAGATGAGTTCTTTGATGGAGATGGTGTCCTTTGTCCATATCCCAAGGGAGTGGAATAGGGCAGTAGATTGTTTGGTTAAGGGGGCCTCTGAGCATTTAGACGACTGAAAGATTGATGAGTGGGAGCAGGTTCCCCATGAGCTTCGACATGACTTGGAGAGGATTCTTTGCTGAGGATAGGAATGGTATTGGTGAAGGATAATGTTGTTTCAAGCTTGGTTTGACTATTTCTTATGGATTCCTGGGGCCCTGGCCCTTTGATGTTTTATAATGCTCTTTTATGATTTTCAATAAAGTTTTTACCCTTCTTATTAAAAATAAATAAATAAATATATATATATATATATATATATATATATATATATATATATATATATATATATTAATATTAATAATTAAAATAGACTAAGATAAATTATTGTATAATATAGTTATATAATATTCTAATATGATTATATCATAATGTAATATAATACATTATACTATATTATAATATTATTTAATATAATATAATATTACTATAATGTATTTATAATAATAATTATTATATAATATTGTAATATTATCTAAAAATTATAATGTTCCAAATCATTGTGTGGACATGTAGTTATGTTGACAAGTGGTATTTTATCTTATAGTTATGTGATTCCTTTGTTTAACTAAGTACTTCTATACCATTGCTTTTAGTCGGAAGCTACTTGTTTATGCTAATAGGACCTTGTAAAATAATGACGTTTTGATTTTGAATTCACTTACAAATAAGTGTTTATAAATCTTTTTTATTTGTCTCCAATTTTTTGTATTGTACTTTTGATCCATACTTCACACCCATAAAGTGCCATAAGTATGCTTAGTAATATAAATAATTCTTTCATGGTTTTCCAAACATACTATTTTGTTACTCCATATTTATTGTTTAAAAAGGTATTAAGCTCTCTAAGCTCTTTAGATTCCCTTAATCATACATTCATGTTTTCGAATTGAGTTTGTTGTGGAAGCATAAGCTTAAATATTTGTATTAAGTAACTATCTCTAGTAACTTCTCCTCAAATATAAAGTCTACTCGTTTATTCTCTCCTAAGAAAGAAGACAATGTTTTTGTTTTAATCATCTTTACTTCCATCCCTACTTTTTAAAGAAATAGTTGTAAAGCTTTCAAATGTTCTTCCTAACTTTAGATTGTCATTGCAATTAAAACAAGGTTGTTGGCGTAGTTTTATTACATAGTTGGTTACATGTACTCCTCCATCAACTACATGTTTATCCAGTATCATCTTATATATCAATATTAAGAGTAAAAAATGCTGGGAATATTGGTTCGTAGCAATATTTGACAACAATGTCACTTATAAAATAATTTGATATCGTGTAGGGAAATGGTGGGGTCATATGGAGAGCATCTATTGCTTCTAATTTCTTTGTCTAGTGATCTCGTGAACATTGAAGAGTGGGGTTATAGAGAAATAAGAAAATTTTACCTATAGTTTAGCTGAAACTATTTTTTTTAAAGAACAAAATATTTAACAAGTGTTTAAAATAAAATTGAAGGTTTATTACACTCACTTAACAAAAATTTACAAGCTTTTATTTCAAAATGTATAATGATATAAAAATTATTAATTCTCTATTAGAATTTTTTTATTTTTTAACTTGAAAACTACATTTTAATTAATTTGCATGTTCACAAACAAATTAATATTGATCAAATTAAAATAAAATAAAAAATTATATTTACATTATAATTTAGTTAGTAGCAATGACAGTAAAATATAATTTATAATATTATTTATTAAACTACAAATTTATGACTCAACCCATATATATATATATATAATTTTTTAATTTAAAATATATATTTAAAGAATGAGATAATAAAAATGTAAATGCTTCTTGAAATGTATACAAATTGTAATTTTTAATTTTCATTAATATGAAATTATGATTTTTTTGAGGTAAAAAAAATATAAATGCTTATACAGATTGGAGATGAGTCTCTTATAACTCTGCTAGTGATGCCTCTTATTCAACACCATTTCAATCTTCTTCTTCTTCTTATTTTTCTTCTTCTACGACACGTGTGTTGCATTGTCACGTTGTTATTAATAGGTCGTTGGGTTAAGGCGGCCATCCCCTCTTAAAGGGATTTAGGTTAAGTATTACTCTTTGAAATGTATGATGGAAATTCAATAATATATGCTACCTCTTATGAGAGGTAGAGGTATACTACTAGTAGATGTATTCTTTAACGCCTTCCTTATGACACGTACTCTTTATTATATATCATATTTTTAATTATTTTATCATAATAAATATTTATGTTTCTATCATCATTATTATTAATAGTTTTATAATTATTTGTGTTTATGTAGATGGAGAGTAAATTTTTTTCTTAAGATTATTTTGAGTAAATGAGAGTAATGATTTAAGTCATCTAAGTTTCAAGTTTAATTCTTGATTTATTTGTGGTACATGGAGTGGGGCTTTTATATATCACCTACATTTTGAGGTGGCTATAGAATATTTTGAGGTAGGGGTCAAACTTCTCCATATGTTTCATGTGGATTATAGCGGGGCGAGTCTGTTACAAATCATTCAATAGACATTACGGACCTAAGCCCACCCCTATTAAGCCTCATATGTAGATTATATTTTAGCCGATTGGATGTAGGGACATTGGTTAAGAGGTTTGGTTTTATCCAGCCCCACCCAGGGTCAAATTTCATTGTGGCATGATAGACTAATGGTGGCCGTTTGTGATTTAGGTTGGCTTGTAGTGGTCGATGGTGATTTAAGCAATGTTGGTATTCAATGTAAATGGGACCTGAGCCTCCCATTTGTATCCCAGGGTGATTATGTTGGCTCTAGTAAAAAACTAGCCCATTTACCCAAATAAAAAAATGTGTGTGCGCGTGCGCGTGCATGCGTGTGCGTGTGTGCACGCGCACGCTTGTGCACTTATGACACATTTTTTAAATAGTTATTTCATTTAAATATGTTGTGATTTTGATAGATTTGAGCTTTAATGTTATTTCTCAAGCACTAAATCAAATGTGGACTTTCGGTCAAGGTAACTATTTAAGTGTTTTTAAAATACATACCATCATTTTTTATGAATTGCTAAAACTCGTGATGGAGTCACAAAGAGTGCTTTGGTCAATACATTTTTAAAAGACCCCACAAATTAGTTTATATGTGCTACATGTGTGTGAAACCCTAAATGCCATTCAATGGTCTAGTGGAGCTACGTGTTAGACAGGTATATCCTCTTACATATTAAAGCAAAACACTCAACGCAAAATGAACATCTATGAATTGTCTTACATAATTTTCTCTCCTCTTCACTTTTGCTATAAGTCTTAATTACCAAATCATTTCCTCAAATGATGGGAATTTCAGTTCGTTTCACATGGAGGCGAACATAAAATGTAATGTGGAAGATTTTTCCAATCACAATAATATAGAGAATGTAATAATTTCGTCAATTGCTAATAATTCATGTGAAGAAGGAAAGGTAGATGATAAGTCTAGGATAAAAAAAACTAAGAGCAAGACTATGGAGTTACAAAAGCCTAATGCCCTAATAATATTTTGGCCTTTAGTCAAATGGTTCTCAATATCACCTCGTCGCTCAAATGAATGAATGAGTTAATTCATTGATGAATAGGAATATCTTACCTATTAACTATTTAAATTAGGTAATGTTATAATATTTAATTTCACTGAGTCTTGATTCCTCTTGTTTTCACGAGGAATATTAAATGTGTGTGAGATTGTGAAAATGAGCTCGCTTTATTCAATAATATCTTTTATACGTGGTCAACTTTATTGTTCCATTCTTACTCGTATTATTCATGTAATTGTGCTTTACATAACAAAAGGGAATCTAATATATTCAAGGTTAGAAACCCAAACAACATTGCTTGTGTAGCAACCCTTTTCTTTTCAATTTTAAGCTTGAGGAATGGCATGAAACATGCAATGTGTAGATAAACATCTATACCTTATGGATAAGTAAAATGGTGCCATATTATGTAGTACGCCAAATTTATTTTTGAAGAATCCAAGCCCTCATTGTAATGTAAAATGTAAAATTTATGACTTAAAGAATATGTTGTTTAACACATTTTTGAATGCCATATATTAATATAATCCTTTAGCAAGGCACATTCTAATTACATTAAAAATTGTGTGTATTACATTTTATCATATGAATCATAGATAGATTTTATGTCTATTGGATTTCCACTGACCTATAAGAGATAATTTCTTATGTTGTTTAGTCTAAAATGTTCTCTAATTTAATACAGGAAGAGTTTATTGTATCTATTGTGTATAATATCACTTCGAAGTTTGAAAAAGGTTCATTGTTTTATTAATTTAAGCTATGATGTACACACTTTAGGTTTAAGGATCTCGTTGAAATAATTTATTTCTTGCCAATTCTAGATGTGGGATTTGATGCACTTCGCTCAATGCTTAGATTTAAAAGGGGGTGAATTGTGAACTCTCCTCTAAGTAAATGTTGAATGTCGATAAGTCACTTCCAACTCAGAAAAACTTTTAGAAACCAAGTGTTAGTGAAGAAATTAATTCTATCACCATATGTAATCAAACAATTTTGAATTTCAAGCTTCAAAGCCATTTTGAATTTGAACACAATTCTAGAGAGATATAATACTAAAAGAAACATCAATGATGATATATTATTATAAAGTGATGATATATTATTATAATATAAATTTATTTATTCCCAATTTTACATGTGGAATTCGATGCACTTCACTCAATGCTTAGATTTGAAAGGGGGTGAATTGTGAACTCTTCTTTAGATAAATGTTGAATGTCAATAAGTCACTTCCAGTTGAGAAAATTTTTTAGAAACCAAGTGTTAGTGAAGAAATTAATTCTATAGCCATATGTAATCAAACAATTTTGAGTTTCATTTTTTGGAGCCATTTTGAATTTGAACACAATTCTAGAGAGATAATACTAAAGAAACATCAATGATGATATATTATTATAAAGTGATGATATATTATTATAATATAATATTATTGAATACTATTTTATCATATTATTATTCATAATATATATTTTCAAGTAATATTATAATATTATGATCATATGTGTATTAATATTATAACATATAATATATAAATTAATAATGTGTGTGTGTGTGTGTTATATTTTATATTTTATTTAATATAAAATAAATATATATAGTTATATATTATATAGTATTAATACGTAATTATATAACAATCAAGTAAAGAGAGGTTTTGTAAAACAAAAGAGTGTAGAGCGAGAGTCGCACCTCACTTAAAATCTATAATCACTTATCTTATTTTAGTTTTTGCGTAAGAAATATTAAGCAGCAATAATTTGATATTTTTGTTAAAGGTGATGGTAGAAAACGAGGTGTTGTATTCTTTAATTAGACATGGAAATCAACGATATGCACATGGGATGTTTTGTATCACAATGAGTTTGAGTAATGGAGAATTGGTGGGGAAGGGCAAAGCAATATAGAACATGAAAGGAGTGAAAGTTTTCAATGGGCATTGAATGGTGAAAGTGAAAGGCAATGAGAATATGACCTAAACAACTTTTTCATATGTACAATAACAACAATAAAAATATACCAAATAAAAAATAGACAATACGTAACTTTTTTCAAATCATCAAAAAATTCATAAATAATCATATAAATTATTAATAATTTTATTATTATATCATATTATATATAGTAATATATTAATATACATATTTATTTATATAAAAATAATATATCATTATATAATATAATTATATAATATTCTAATACTCCAAACAACAAAACTTCCTTTCCAATACTACAAACAACAAAAACTTCTTTTCCAATGTTACAAACAAGAAACCACCTTAAAATTTCTTAAGAAATGTTGTAACCCTAACTTTTCAAGAACTTACAAACTACTACGGGCAATTGATTTATAAGATTGTTAATTATTTTAAAGTGTATCATATGTCATGAATTAAATGAGTTCTTATAAACTAATACCCATAAATTATAATCCACGGTGGAAACACAATTTATATTTTATTTTCATATGACAGCCTTCAAATTTTACCACGCACTCTTTGTAACGGGGGACAGAAAAGCTGTGGAATAAAACGACAAATATCCAAAGCGATTCAACGGCAGAAAACAATGCGTCCATCCACGGTGCACCTTCGTTCCGTAGTTACAGGGCTGAGTTTTCACCGTAGGATTCGGAAGGACGTTTTGATTGGAACGCTTGGCAGAACTTTCCCACCCACTATTGACATACACGCGTCAGATCCCCTTTCATAAAGCTTGGCCTGTCAATTTTCATTTAGCAATTACTTAGTCTTCAAACTGGACAACCTGTTTGAAGCAACAACGCTGGGTAATACGGCGAATCTCGTGATCAAACTTACAGCAGAAGGGAAGATCTCAAGAAGAAAGTTGAGGCAACTTAGGGAACATTTTGTGACTGAGGTATCATTTTGAAGAGGATGTGCACGACTGATGGGTCCCATAAACTATTGTGGTCTCGTGGACGTTATTAAAATCCTTCATTCATTCATTCATTCATTCAGCTACTGAACCACAAATAATGTTGTACTGGTCTCAACAAAATTAATGTTGTCAATTACTCGCCTTTACGCGCCTTTAATTCGGTCGACAAAAATCTTCCTAATGGATCTCACAAATAATTTGAAACATCACTGTTCTTAAATTAGGTTCACAGACCTTTGCGATAAGTTTTTTCATTAATATTCTCTCGTGTGCAATGTAACAAGCGGGATCCAGTGAGTCTTTCTAGATTTTTCTAGCGGACGGATCGGTTCGTCACTCCTTTATATGAAGTTGAAGTGTAGCTCATTTGGCGAATCCGCAGAAACTTTTAAAGATGATGAACGGTATCGGCAAACCTCACATTGTGGCAGTGCCGTTTCCGGCACTCGGTCACGCCATCCCTATCCTCGATTGTGCAAAGCTGCTTGCCTTTCATGGCCTCAGTGTCACTTGTGTCACTACCCCTGCCAATCTGCCCCGTCTGCAACACCAAGTGGCCTGCGCTATTTCCTCAGGCCTTAATATTCGCTTCCTTGTCCTGCCTACGCCTGTTGTGGAAGATCTGCCTGAGGGAGTGGAGAGCTTCGACCAAGATACCTCGGAGGAATGTGTTCCTCTTATTTATGAGATGGCTCTTAAGCTTGAACACCCCTTTAACCGTTGGCTCGAAAAAGAAGGGACGGAAGCTCCTGTTTGTGTATTGCATGATATGCTTTTGGGATGGAGTATGGAAGTCCCCCAAAACCTCAATATCCCCACGGTGGTGTTCAATACTTACGGCGCATTTGGACTGAGTCTGCTGCACTCTGTATGGCTTTCCTCGACGCACAACGCATTGGAGAAACAAGGGGACGCTCTTGTGCTTAGCTCGAATCTCCCCAGCCCTTTAAGATTGCATAAACACGAAATAGACCCCTATTTGTTGGAGCCCATCTTTGCGGACTTTTTGAGGCGGTTTCAGTCGATCAATCAAGGATGGGGAATGCTTGTAAATACTTTTGAGCAGCTTGAGCCTGAGTATGTCCAAAACTTGAGAAACATGACAGGGAAAAAGGTGTGGCCCATAGGTCCGGTGCTACCACTCAATTCTTTTGAGAGCGCAGTGAAAATCAGCGCTCGAGGCAAAAAGGCGGACATCAGCGATGAGGAGCTGATGCAATGGCTTGATTCTCAAAGATCTTGTTCAGTGGTGTATGTTTCATTTGGAAGTCAGATCTCTCTCAAGGCAGAGCAAAGCAAGGCCCTTGCTGATTCTCTGGAAGCCAGCGAGCAGCGCTTCATTTGGGCTTTCAAAGTGTCTCCAAAGATTCAACCGGTGGCGACTAACCCACGGCCAACTGATTTTGCTCGCACATATCTTCCGGAGGGCTTCCAAGAGCGAACAAAGAACAGAGGGCTGGTGATATGGGGTTGGGTGCCTCAGCTTGCTATTCTCTCCCACCCATCTGTGGGAGCCTTCATGAGCCACTGTGGATGGAATTCTATGCTCGAAAGCATAACTTTGGGAGTACCATTAATCACATGGCCAATGCTTGCAGATCAACACTTCAATTCCAAACTAGCAGTGGAGTCGGGCTTTGGAATCCAAGCCTGCGAACATAAAAATGGAATTCCAGATAAGCAGCGAGTGAAGGATGCTGTTATACTAGTTTTGAGTAAAGACGAGGGGAAAAAGATGAAAAGAGATGCAGAAAAGTTGAAAGAGATGGCAAGAGAGGCTGTTGCATATAGAGGATCTTCAAGTACAAATTTACAAGATTTTGTGAGTGAGATTCATAAGTTAGGGACGGCAAGAAATTCTGTTGCGTGTGGAGGATCTTTGAAAGCAGATGATTTAGTGAGTTAAATCCATAAGGTAAGCGTTTTCAATTCTGCCGTGTAGAGAAAATAAAATGGAAAGAGGGAGGAAGAAAATCAGGAATGAACAGGGCCGCTTCATAGGATATTATAGGAAGTTACTACCGGCAAGTAAACCTCCTCCCTCTTTAATAAATTTAGGTAGAGAGGAAATATTATTTTTAAATTTAGTTGTTAGCAGAAATTAAGTGGCACTACATTATAAAATATTTGGTTTAGAAAAATATTTAAATTAAATAGAGTGATAATTTGAAAGACGGCTCCTTAAATTTTTTGGTTTAAAAATCAGTAAAAATTATTGATTTTTAATCAATATATATAGTAGAAAATTCAACATAAAAAATGAAATAGATACACAAATATATCATAATAATTTTGTATTAAAAAGTTTATTGTATACAAAACTAACGTAGTCACTACTCTATGCTTTTATAGAGTGCTTGGTCTCATAGACGTTATTAAAACTATTCATTCATTTATTATCATCATTCATGAAAATAAAATGACAATGTACGGTACTGAAAGGTAGTTAGTATCCATAAGGTTTATATGGATGTCGTAAGGATGAATGATTTCATGGAGATGTTCACAAGGTTGTTTGAATAGTGTTATTATATTTTTAGTTGTGTAGGTTATCTCCTAATAATTTTGGTTAGAATGTTTTTTTGTTTTGTTCTCATTTTTTTAAAGAGGGTGGGCATAGAGCTAACCTCCAAGGAGTTTTTATTGCTGATATAATTTTGTTTAGAATGTTTTTTCCTCTTTTGTTCTCGTTTTTTTTAAGAGAGTGGGTATAGAGGTAACCTCTAAAGAGTTTTTATAGCTAATACAAATATTATTATATGTTGTACATTCTAACATGAAATGTCATTCCATTGCTCTCAAATAAAACATATATATCATCTTTCTTCTTATTCTTCTTTTGGGGATGACTATATATTAGTCTCACATCTAAGATGTTATGAGTTGGTTCTTAGCTCAACAATAAAAATCTTCTTTCCTTGTACTTGTTTCTTACATCTATGTAGGTTTTTTGATTATATTCATATTTAGAGTTGAATCTAATATCACATCTACGATGTTGTGAGCTAGTTCTTAGTTGGGTTATAAAAATCTTCATTCTCTATTTGATTCATGCATCTATGTAAATCTTCTTGATTATGTCCATGCTTAGGGTCAAATTCATGCTTAGTTCTACATCTAAGAGGTTATGAGTTGGTTCTTACTTAAGCTATAAAAATCTTTGTTCTCTACTTAATTTTTACATCTATGTAAGCTTTCTAATTATGGCCTTAATTAGGGTTGAATCTAATGTCACATCTAAGATGGTGTGACCTAGTTCTTAGTTGGGTTATAAGAATATTCATTCTATATTTAGTTCGTGCATTTATGGAAGTTTCTTGATTATGTCCATGCTCAAGGTTGAATTATGTAAGGGAGTATTGTCTCTTCTTCCCAAGATACTTTGTCAATATATTTAAGCTGGATTTTTCCTTATACAATTTCTTATTTCATATTTCCCGTTTGGATAATGTTGGAAGTTGATGTTCCATCCATTCATCCACTTCTTATTTTCTTTCTTCCATGCCCCCTTTCATCTGTTCAACATTTATTTCCTTTCCCATGTAAGCAATTTATGTGCTTCCTTTCTTTAGCGAAGAACTTGTATATCATCGCTTTTAGTAGGAAGCTACATGTTTATGCTAGTAGGATCTTGTAAAGAATTAAAGTTTTGATTTTGAAGTTGCTTACTAATAACTATTTATAAATCCTTTCTATTTGTCTCCATTTTTTGTGCATTGTCCTTTTGACCCACACTTCACACCCATAGAGTGCCATAGGTATGCCCAATAATGTAAATAGTTCTTTTATAGTTTTCCAAACCTACAATTTTACTACTCTACATCTATTTTTTAAAAAGTATAAAACTCTCTAACCTCTTTGGATTCTCTTAATCATGCATTCATGTTTCCTAATTAAATTTGTCGTGGAAGTAGAAGCCTAAATACTTGTATTCAGTAACTACCTGACAACTTTTCCTCAAATATAAAGTCTACTTGTTTATTCTCTCTATAAAAAAGAAGACAATAATTTTTGTTTTAGTCATATTTACTTCCATCCCTACTTTCTTAAAAAATCATTCTAAAACGTTCAAATGTTCTTCCTAACGTTAAATTGTCATTGTAATTAAAATAAAGTTGTTGACATAGTTTTATCACATAATGGTAACATAATAATTTAAAAAAAAAAAATGTTTATATTAATTCATTAAAAATATTAAGTATTACTCTTTAAATTTAAGAATGGGAGTAAATACATGATGGGTCGAAGTTTCACTGCTTTTAACGTTTTTCTACTAGATAAGCCAAAGAGTGTAGTGTGGTGTGCTCGGATTCCATCCAATTAAGGATGAAAGGCTAAACTATGTAGTTGCCGAGGTACCTAATATTTTTGCTTTGATCATCTTTACAAAATATAATTCTTCTTTTTGTCCTACTTGTGTACTAATATCTAAAAATTTAAGTAAAATAATGTCTTTTGGGCCTTGCACGAATAATTTTTTTTTGGGTTAAGATTTTTGATGATGATATTAAAAAAAAAAATCTCGATGATCAAATAATATATAAATTAATGTTTAGTATAAATTTTTGTGTTTCAATAAATTCTCTAATTTTTCTAAAATATTTGTGAGTACTTAATAGTTTCATGGAAACAATAAATGAATAATCTAGATTTAAAGATAAATTCAATTCAAATTAGGTACTGCAAACTAATATCAAATAGTTATTAGAGCAAAAAGGTGGTATAAAAAAATAAGTCCACTTTAGCCACAAGAGGACACACAAGTTTGGATTGTTAGTGCACATTCCTTACTAAGAGTTCATAATGGTAGGAAATCGTGAGAGAGAATATAATACTTGGAGGGTAGGAGAAGGGTTAGAAACCATTAGAAGTCGACAAATCATGCTAATAATGCTTAATCTGGACCAATAATTGACAAGTACATAAGTATCCTAAAATCATACAATTTAGCAACTAATCAATTCTTAGTGGCCATTTTCAGATGTCTACAATATCTTAAAATAACCCCATAACATGTATTTTGTCAATTTAGGTTAGTTTGCAAATTTGTTTATGTATACCTAATTTGGTCTAAATTAAGTGCCATTTCCCTAATTTTGAGAGCTCCATTTTGTTGGTCATCGCATATTTGGTTACATTTTTATCATTTGTGGAAAAGGTAACATTAACAATGGATTGTTGCTATAATCACATTTATTTATGTTATTTTTTCATAACTATTGCAATTTATGTTGGGATTATGAAACTACTACAACAAAATTATTTGTATCATGCTTTACTTATAAATTTTGTTGTTAAGATGTAATATGATATTTGGACATGCAAATCCTACTGATATTTTTGTGTTTTCAGGAACATGTAGGATTGGGGCATCAATAACACCTCAGTTTAATGTGAAACATGTAGCTTGTGGAATTTGAAAGCATATATTATGGTAGAATTTAATTCAACTGTTTAATCATTTCTTTTACTTGTGATTTGCACCTGAGTTGATATTTCATATCATATGGCATTAAAAGAATTATTGATAAAATTGATAATGCATATAGCCAAAGGCTATCATGTTTTCAACATCTATCAATCTAACAAGTATAAATTTTTAAAAGCAACACCATATTAGCATATATTAGTGTGTTTTCAGGTTCCATTTGCATCTTCATATGATATTGAATGCATTGTGGATTAGGCCGCTAGGGGCCATGTAGGGGTAAGAACATTAGTTAAAAAAATAAAATTTATTCATGCTTTTTGGGCCCTCAATTTTGTATCTACTTTTCCAAAGTAATTTTTGAAGATAATGACATAGAATGAAGCATAGGTGTATAAGAGACACAATGCATAAGATCATGGCACACAAGAGGTAATTCATGTGGAACAAGTAAACATGAAACACAAACAAATCAAGAATATAGGACTCAAATAATAACAAAAGAGTTGGTCAAAGGTGTGAAAAGCAAAAATAGTTAGGGAATGGTTCGCTTGAATTTCGAAGAAGAGTAGTCAAGTGTGAATCTAGCATAGGTCCACAAGAAGATAGGGGCACGATAATGAGGATATAGCATAGAGAGAGCATATAGGGGCAATTAGGCCTGAGTCCTTAGGAATTGAATGTAAACATCTCCCCATGACTCATTACTGTTAATGGTCATTGGTGAGTCATCTATTTTGTAATTACTTCTATACTTGAATAGTTGAGGAAGAACCATGTATAAATACCCCCTTATTTTACTTAGTGTTAGTTGATAATTATAATGTTAGAGCTGTATTAATCTTGGATATGACATGTGTATGTAATGAGATGAAACTTTTTTGTTGATGAAATACTTATGTAATCTGTTTATGAATGTAATGAATTATTATGATTTTGTTCTCAGTTTGTGCCCAACTTATTTTTCTTTGATCAGCTAAAGAATGAATAGTTAAGAAGTTAGACATGGAACTAAGTGTGAATTTAGAACTAAGTGCCTATTCGAGTGCCTTAACTTAAAGAACTATATGAATACATTTCCATGTGATGAAACCAATGGGGACTGGTCTTAGGTTGCATGATTCAAGTGAGCGCACAAGAACCTTTTTCTCACATGATATGTCGATGCACTAGCTTGTTGGAATCTTGTTCTCTTAGGCATGTGACTAGGGAAAGACATACTAGATTAAAGTAAAAAAGCCCAACATTTTTTTTCCATTATCGGGACCTATTTAACTTGTTCACACGATGATGGGAAAATGTTTGAATAGTTATTTTTGAAAAATGTCAAACATTGGGTTACTACCGTAGAAGAGAATTTTGCACTTTAGTATCTTGAACTAGGAGTTTATGTGTGAGCATGGGTAAAACCACACCTTTATAACTCACTCTATGAATATTTTTTTATAGAAGTGCCCATTCACTTGTATGCTTGGCTTTCAATGTACATGTAAGACATTTTAAGGAATTACAGATGAAAGGTCCCCTGATCAATAGATCGTCAGTTTGCTTTGGTGAGATTAGGAGTGTCCTAGACATGTGCAGTAGATATTTAGTGGTGAGGAACACTTAATAAATATGTTTTGGAATATGTGGTCTTTATGTACTCTTGTCTAGAGGAATCCCAATTTAACTTCCTCAAAGTGCTGCACGGAAGGTATCTTAGGCAATTTTGATTAGAAATTAAGAAGCTTATAGTTGACTCATGGCTTAAAAACTTCCATATGGATGGCTAAACTCTCACTCACATGAGCAACGTAGTTGGTGGGGAAATGAAGGGGCACACATTGATATAATATTATTAGTTCAACATGGTATCTAGTCGGTAGGAGTTGCGTAAGAGTAAGTATGATGAGGCTAGGTAAAGGCCGACGATGGGAAGCGATCCATGGAGGGAACACAAGGACTCTAGAAGTGCCATGAGGATTTGTAGGGAGGTAGAAAGGCATAATGAGGACTCCCCAACCACAAGATCAAACTTTACACTAACACAGGTATGCATAGGAGAAACAAGTCAAGCATTGGTGACTATAGAACCCAATTCCCCACCCATAACACATGCTCATGACTTTGAGTTGGACGAAGTAATTATAATATATTGGGATATAAATAGTGTAGAGTCTGAGTTTGAACCTGTAGAAGAAAATTTTGAAGTACATAATCAAGATAATAGTTATTATTTTTTTCCATTACAAGTAAACCCTATGGCTCACTTTGGAATGCATGGGGGATCAAATATAGCTAGTGGGTAGAGTACAGGCCCTTCCACAGTTAATCAACATACTTCTACACCTAACATATCAGGTGATTTTATTATCATAGGAGGCATGAGAAGTGGTATCAATGGTGGTTTGGATGGAGGATCTAGAGGTCATGCAGGAGGCATTGGTGGACCTCCCCTACATGGTCCAAGAGGGATTGCAAGTGTGACAAAATAGGCTCTATTTCCAATACCCAGTCTACCTATAATTTACTACAAGATGATGCTTCATCTACCTGAATATCATAATGTTGAAAATATAGTGAAACATGTTCATAAATGTGAACTCGTTTAATGGGCATGAGGCATTATTTGTACTTAACAAAAGGAAACTCAATTTACCACTACCCTTTTGGATGGTACACATAAATGGTACCAAAAGTTTGATCCAAAACAAGCTATGGTAAACTACAAGCAATTAAAGCCAACTTTTCTCCAAGAATTTGACATCCTAGAGTTTGAACAATATAGTATTTTTCCCTTAAAGGATATTAAACAAGAATTCACTTAGAGTGTGCACGAGTATGATGGACATTTTAAAATAATTCTTTCTAGGTTATCATTTGATATAAATGCAACACATCATGCTTAGTGGTTTGTAGGAAGCTTGTTACCACCTTTCTATTGTACATTATCTTAGAAGACATTCACTAACCCACATGAGGCATTAGAAGCTGTTCTTAATGCTGAATCCACTATAAATATATATACGGGGATTAATCCCTTTATCAAAGCCCAAATTGCTACTATGGCATCTAAGTTGGAGAATCTCACTGTGAATAGTGCTCAAGATACTCAAAGTGGTTTATGGTGTGTTGATTATGAGGTGGAAGGTTATAATAGAAATTATTCCAAGAAGAGTATTCATGCCATGGTAAAGTAGCCCTGTGAGATCTACCAAGAAGACTATGATGTGAGAGATTGTACCTTGATTTAACATGCTATTCAATCTATGGTATCATCATATTATAAAATATATGATGCATATACACATGATACAAATGATTGTGGACTTATCAGTGAGATTCATGAGGCATGAATGTGAGGTACCCACCAGACCTATATAGCAAACAACCAAGAAAATGGTGGAGGCCGATCTTATAGAACTCACATCCATAGATGCGGAGGTGGTCATTTTTTGATTAGAACCTACTACAAGAGCGTATCTCTAAAGCATTAATGGTGTGACTGCCTAGTCTATCCAACTTGTGCCTTTTATAAAAATGAGTATTATCTAGAGGAATTCCCAGATTTGTATGCCACCATCACCTATGAGCAGAATAAGAAGTGTGTTGGAATGATATTGATTAAAAAACTCCAACTGCTCAATGGAGACCACACCATACCACTCTGACTGATCCCAAGGTAAATATTACTACATGAAGTGGTGATCTTTCCTAGTCTAATTCAAATCCACCCACTGGCAAAGTTCAAAGGGAATAGCCTCATGCAAATTGCTACTCATATGCTCAACAATAAAAAGAAGTATTGTAGGACACAATGACTTTGGTGCAACAACTGTAAGGTGAAATCTAGTTCCTTCAGGATAGAGACACTACTGCACACATTAAAATATAGCAAGCCTAATTCTTCAAGAATCAACATGTGATGAGTTTCGTGAATTGTGCAAACAACTTCTTGATGAAGACATCATTTTCCTTTTAATGAATTGGTTGAGTCATAAATCCCTGAAGCCTATGCATGATCATCATTTGAACCATTCCTAACAATAAGAAGCTCGTGTCTAAACTAGTATGGAGTGTGATAAGTAAATTTTAATAAATGTCACTATTGATAGTTGGATCATTTAGGATATACTAGTTGACACTAGCATGGAAGAAAATTTACTAACCAAATTTTTTTTGGAGATAGATGGAGAGCCCTCCTTTACAGCCTTCCCCTCATGTATTATTCATGGCTAATAAGACTTGTGCACGGCCTATAGGAGTTCTTAAGGATGCCATCATTAACAATTTAAGTGTCACTTTTAATGCTGAATTTGAAGTGATTGAGTTGGCTGAAGCTAATGCTTTTCTAGATCTTCTAGGTCATCCATGGTGCTATACAAACAATGTTGACTTGAGCTTCAAAAAGTGCTACATTAGTTTTAAAAATGACAATCAACGCATTATGATTCCACTAGACAATGCTCATGGACGTCCTTTTGTTGAATTAGTTAATGCCAAGGAGGATCTCAATCATATCTATAATGTCACAGCTCAGGGAATTGAGCATCTTGATCTTAGTCCTGATGGTATATTATAGTGGGCAGACACAATCCATTTATGACACTACTAGCAATGCCTATGAACATTGGGATCATAGAGAATATGATCTTACTAGATAAATTTATGGTGCAATTGGTAATTGAAAAGATGTTTCATGAAAGTTCCTTAAACACCATAGGTTTGTTCACCTTATTAGTGGATGTTTGATGGTTGGACCACCCCTACAGTTAGATCAAGCACATAGGTTTCACGATTAAATGGAAAACTAGGAGTATGCGGAGCAATTGGAAAATTTTTATGTGTCTGAAGATGAATGAATACACCTACTTATTCATGTTCTTCAAGGGATAACATCTCGTTGGTGGGCAATTGACCATCATAATTTGATCACCTGAGACTAAGTGCACACTACCATGCACTATCATTTCCATCATGATAATCACGTTCATGCCACTCTAGGTTATGATGGTGTTGATGACCCTAAAACTCATATCAAGGCTTGTGAAAACCTTTGGAATGTGGATGAGACATCTTTTCTTGAATATTTATGGGTTCATGCATTTTATGGTACTCTACGCACTTAGGTTCGAGCATGGTCTATTCATAAAAAATGATGCCTAGACATGAATTCCTAGAGTAACATTAGAACTAATATGATTTTAACACTATCTTACTCATCTCCTCACATGGATTTACACCTATCCTTGTAAGTAACCTGTCAGGCTATTTTAGGTGACCCAACATTGGTTGAAGACTGCATACAACATATACATGGTGTACATGAGGATAACCTATCCATATTTTAAGACCCTAATACTTCTGACCCATCTTCATTATAGATTGACTCTCAATTGAACCATGTATTGAGGGAATAGATATGGAAAGGCAAACAAAAGATTATGTAATAGGTTGAGGAAGTTACTAGTTCTAACCCAAAAGATCTGTCCATTAACCACTTGGATTTACATACTGAATATAGAGTGTGCAATGTCTGAAACACCATACAGACTGACCAATAGTCATATTTTGAGCCACTCCAGCTGGTTTAACATAATATTGGAATAAAGGTACATGCCTAAGATGGCCATTGTGGGGAATTATTGATCTGATACTGAGATCACCATTTTTTTTGAACTCTTACAAGAATATCAAGATGTTTTCCCATGTAATTACACAAAGATGAAAGGTGTGCATCCTTCATTGGGCAAGATGCACATCAAGTTAGTTGAAGGTGCTCGACCAGTCAGAAAAAGACCATGTCAAATGAATCCTAGTTTTCATGCTTGGGTTAAAGAGGAGATTGATAATATGTTACGTGATGGAGTTATCACTCCTATGGGTGAATCTAAATGGGTGAGACCCATGGTGATCAATATCAATAAGGATGGATGTGTTTGCATTTGTGTAGAGTATAGGGTATTGAATGTTTGTTGTGTAATTGACCCTTTTCTAGCACCTTTCACTAAATAAATTTTAGAAGGGGTTGTTGGGTGTGAGATTTATACCTTCATCGATGGTTTTTTCAGTTATCATTAGGTCCATATTATAGAAGAAGATAAACCAAAGACCACCTTTGTAGCTAAATTGGGTTTGTTTTCCTACAATGTGATGCATTTCATTTTGAATAATACTCTAGTCATGTTCTCATGTATTGTGGTAAAGGCTTTTAAAGATGATTGAACTGTCTATGGTTTAGTGTGTGATGATTGTGCTAAGCTTCATCTCATGCTTGAGCACTACTGACAACTTTAGATTTATTTGAATATGAATAAGTTTTTCTTTACTACTCCTTTTGGAATTTTGTTGGGTCACATTATTTATCGTGATAAACTACTGGTAGATTTAGGTAGGATTACAGTCATTATTAATCTTCTAGCACCGACCACCTAGCACGAGGTTTGCACCTTCCTAAGACATAAAGAGTGCTATAAAAATTTCATTTGGGGATATGCTAAGATCACAACACTATTGGAGGAAATGCTTAGAGAGAATGGTCATTTTTTATGGACAAATGTTCACCAACAGACATTTTTAGTACTCAAAGACAAGCTAATCACTACACCCAATCACTAGTTTCCAAATTGGACAAAGACCTTTCATGTACATGTTAATGCTTAAAGTATGGTAGTGGGTACTATACTTGCACAACCTAGTGAGTGTAGTCTTGATCATCCCATCTACATTTTCAATCAAAAATTCACTCCAACTGAATGGAATTACTCATTTATAGAGCACAAAGCCTTATCCATGGTATATGCACTTTAAAAGTTTTACCATTATTTTTTAGCCACCTCGTTCACTTTTTTTATGGAGCATGAGGATTGTTCTCTTTCAAGAATTTTAATTTTCTATGATGGTGGAATCAAGTAAGACTAATTATGGACCAGATCATTTATCATACATTGAATCTGGTGAACTGGTGTGCCCCATCAAGATTGACTTAATGTACAACTTTTTCAAGTCACACACATACTTGAGGAATTAGAATATATCACATCTTTTCTTAACATAAGTTTAACACTAGCCCACCTCAACACTTAAGAGAAAAAACAATTGGTTATTTGTGCTACTCTATTTCAGCTAATTGGAGGTTACCATTATAAAATTGGATGAGATGAAACTATATTATGATGTTGCATGATGCAAAATGAACATGTTTAAGTTATTTAGGAGGTTCATTAAGGTGTCACCAAAAGACATTATGCTGGTGATGCTACTGCATGTAAGGTTCTATTATCAGGGTTATGGTGGCACACTTTATTTAAGGATGCCAAAGCTTACATGCACCAATGCCACATTTTTTAGTATGTGGGTAAACCAAATCAGAGAGATGTTATGCCCCTTCATCTGATAATTGCTCATAAACCCTCTGATAAATGAGCTATTAATTTTTTTGGGCCCATTACTCTTGCAACAAGGTGTACTGACACACGCTATATCATTACTGCCACTAACTACCTCACTCACTAGGTTGAAGTAGTGCCTACCTAGGATTTTACTATTTTAATTACTACTAGATTTCTTTGAAAAAATATTATCATAAGGTATGTATGTCCTTTAAGTTTGACTAGTGATCATGACATTCATTTTTTTAACAAGATAATCTGCATCCTTTTGGTTGAGTTCATGATTGCGCACCACAAGACTACTCCATATCACTCTCAGGCCAATGGTACAATTGAAGGGGTCAATAAAATATTGCGTCATACATTGACAAAGATTTAAAATATTGGTCGCACTAACTGGGATGATCATATTTATATGGTATTATGGCATATCAGACCATGTGTAAATAGTTGAACAAGAGTACTCTTTTAAACTTATCTTTGGTATCAAATCCATTCTCCCATTTAAGTTTCTTGTACCTTATTTATGTATTGTGCATGTTAGTTGGTTAGATGATGAGGAATCTATGAAAGTGTACCTATATGATTTACTATAGCTGGATGAAACATGTTTTTTCACTCATTGGATTCAAGGAGTGGAAAAACAAAAACAAAAACCCTGGCATGATAGACATCTTAAGAATAAGGCTTTTTCTCTTGGTATGCACATGTTGGTCTATGACTCCCAGTGCACACATAATTTAGGAAAATTTTGCATTTGTTGGGAAGGTCCATTCATCATTCATAGCCTTCATCCCACAGATGCATGTATGCTAAAGAGGTTAGATGGATAGTTACTTCTAAGCTATTTCAATGGTTGTCAAATTTGACCCTACCGTTCTGAGTGATACTTCTCTTTTATTATTAAGGCATATACTAGTAGATTAGTTCAAGGATTTTGGTTTGTTTTCTAATAAAAAATGGCATTATTTATGTACCTTTTAATTAGGTTTACATTAACACTTGGTTCTTTCTTATTTTTTATTTATAATGTCATGGAGGACCTATCGGAGTTGTTGCCAAAATCTAGATAATGCGAATGCAATAGAGACGTGATCACATGAGATAAAATAAGTGCACACCACATAGATGCTAAAGCAATTTGAAATTATACAAGAAGATAAATTGCACAAGACAAAATAGAGAAAACCAAAATCTGATTAACATGAAATGGCCAAAGTGAAGAATACATATAGGAGAGCACGTAAGTAACTCCTCCACAAAAGGTGGTCAAGGCACCCCAAAAATAGACTGTAACTCCTCCATGAAAGGTAATGACAAGGTGCTAAGACTATAGAAGTAACTCCCATCAAGGGAGTTACTTATGACATTCTTATGACACCTATGACACATCTATGACACACATCTCCACATAAGCTAGTCTATCCCATAAATGTAGGAAAACTTCATGTAAGCACAAGAAATACAATTTCCCTAATTAAAAAATAGGGAAAAATAAAAACCTACACTAATACCCCCTATAAGCATAGCTTAGGTGGGCAGTGTGGAAATATAAAATGGGTCCCGACAACTAGGCCTGATGAGGTACCCATGTACAAATGCAATCTCCCATAAGATAGAGAAAAAGAGAAAACCCGTAGGAAAAAACTCTCCCCCACAAAAGAGAGACATAAAATAAAGAATAGGCTAGTGGCCCCCCCGAAGATGATGATGCTGCGGATGTGGACCACACCCCAAAAAGAGCTCGTAGATGAATGAACTTGCTCTCAGTGAAAGGTTTGGTGAAGATGTCTGCAACCTGCTCCAAAGACTGACAAAATATCAAGTCAATGAACTGACTATGAATAAGCTCCCAAATGAAATGCATGTGAATCTCTATGTTCTTGGTCTTCTGGTGCTAAACTAGATTTTTGTAAATCTGAATGGTACTCTGGTTGTCACAATAAATGATGGTGGTATGCTTGATAGGAATGCCAAACTCAGAAAAATCCCCTGAAGCAAAATAGCCTCAGTAGCTGCATTAACAGCGCCCCTGTACTCTGCCTCCGTGGATGATATAGCAATAGCATTTTGCTTCTTGCTAGACCAACTGATAAGACCAAAACTTAGAGAGAAAGTGTAACCAGAAGTGGACTTGCGAGTCTGTGAATCGCCAACCTAGTCTAAATCTGTATATCTAACCAAGTCAACCTCTATGCCAAATCTGTAATGAATCCCATATCTTTGGTGAACCCTGTATGTAATGCAAGATCCTCTTAGCTGCTTTCCAATATAGCTCATGAGGTTCTTGCATAAATCTGGAGACAAGTCCCACTGTATATGATATGTCGGGCCTGGTGTGAGTCAAGTAGATGAGACTACCAACAATTTGTCAATACCGAGTGGCATCAACCAATGGTGAAGAATGGTCAACCTCAATCTTGACTCCTGATAGAAATGGAGTCAGAGATGGCTTGCAATTAGCCATGTGAAATCAAGCCAATAAGTCAAGAGCATACTTAGGCTGTGCAAGAGAAATCCCTAAATCTGACTGTGAGATCTCGATGATAAGGAAGCAGTGCAACAAACCCAAGTCTATCATGTCAAATCTATCCTAGAGAGACGCCTTCACCACTGCAATAGCCGATGAAGAACTTCCGGTGATCAAAAGGTCATCAACATATAGAACCAAAATCAAGAGCGAATCATCCTGCTGCAAGAAGTAGACATTAGAGTCAAAATGGCACCTAGTGAAACCCACTGTGAGAAGGAATCCATCTTGGCATACCAAGCTTGAGGGGCCTTTTTGAGGCCATAATAAATTTCCTAAGTCTTCATACTAAGAAAGAATCCTAAACAAATCTTGGCAGCTGCTCCATGTAGATCTCCTCCTCTAGGTCTCCGTGAAGAAAGGCACTCTTCACATCCATCTGATGCACATCCCAACCATGTGCTATGGCAATAGCCAGGTGAGTCAGATAGAAGTCATATTTGTAATGGGTGTAAAGGTCTCTGAGTAGTCAATGCTTGCCACCTGTGATAAACCCTTGGTGACCAATTGTGCCTTGTACTTATCAACCGACCCATCTACTGCAAACCTGGTCTGATATATCCACCTACATCGAACCATCTTTCTTCCCTTAGGAAGTGAAGTCAAATCCCAAGTGTGATTTTTTATTAAGGAAGAATATTCTTCCTCCATAGCACTAT
Organism: Torreya grandis; assembly: GCA_037957365.1. Lineage (NCBI taxonomy): Eukaryota > Viridiplantae > Streptophyta > Pinopsida > Cupressales > Taxaceae > Torreya > Torreya grandis. The sequence continues at coordinate 7,233,352 of JARHVA010000093.1, read as the reverse complement.
CCCAGTCAGGTACCCTCGATGCCTCTAAAAAAGTATGTGGATCCAAAATTGAAGCAAAGAAGGCATGTGGATCTCTCTGAAAATCCCCCTAGTACATCTATCATCTGCGGGATCTCCTGCCCAAGTGCCAACACTCTCAAGTGTCTATCTGGCCCAAAGTGGCCCGAAAGTGGGTGAGTCAAGTGCTAACTCCTCATCCTTTGACTGACTAGAGGTGGATGACACTACATCGCTATTCTCACTGTCTGAACTCGAAGAAGAAGAAGATGTCTCTGGCTTAAGAACCTACTGTGGCTGATTTAAATCTGATGAGAAATCATCATGAAGAAGTATATCTGATGAGGGAGAAGAAGTGTCAAGTGTTGAGTCTCTAGGACTCTCTTGAAAATGGACACTTTTCTTGATGAATAACTCATGAGTGACTGGATCTAAAAGGCAATATCCATTAATACCATCTAGATATCCTACAAAGATGCAAGGCTTGGACTGACGTTCCATAGCTTTGCATTTCTTCTCTGGAATGTGGGCCATGGCTGGGGATCCGAAAACCCTAAGGTGCTCAACATCAAGTTTCCTTTTATGCCAAGCTTCAAAGGGTGTTATCCCTTTCAAAGCTTTGCGAGGAACCCTATTTTGAATGTAGCAAGCACAATTGATGGCTTTGGCCCAATACTATGGTGCTAAGGATTTAGAGTGAATCATAAAGCTACCCATCTCTTTTAAGAACCTATTTTTGCATACTGCAACCCCATTTTGTGAAGGAATATAAGTGACTATGCACTGCAAATCAATCCCCTTTGTGGTGCAAAACTGCTCAAACCTGTTGCTGACATACTCCCCTCCATTATCAGTTTGAAGAACCTTGATGGATTTCTCACTCTATTTCTCAACAAGAGCCTTGAACTCTAGAAAATATTTAAACACTTCAGACTTTTGTTTGAGAAAATATATCCAAGTGTACCTAGAGAAATCATCAATGAAAGTGAGGATGTACTTGGCCCTTGTGAAAGATGGTTTGGGAAAGGGTCTCGATACATCACTTTGGACTAACTCTAAAGGCTGTGAAGCCCTCCAAGCTTTGCCTTTGACAAATTTTGCTTCATGATGCTTCCCAAGGGAGCACCCTTTGCAAAGTCCTTTTGAGAATTGGACACGAGGTAAGCCAATGACCATGTCATTTTTGCAAAGTTGTTCAAGGTAGCGGTAGTTAAGGTGGCCAAGCCGCTCATGCCACAATTTGCTAACTCCATCTGTATGAGTCAACAATGCTGTTGGAGAAGAATCTAGTGCAAAATGTGAGAAAGTGTATAACCTTGCTTGGTGATCTACCCTACCCACTGCCACTGTAGTATCATTTGCAACTACCTGATAGCCACTAAACCTGGTGAAAACTCAACTCTCATGCCCCGACCAATGTGAGTGATTTGGTACACTGATAGGAGATTGGTTGAAAGAGAAGGAACACTTAGAACATTATTCAATGTTCCTCCTTCCATTTCAACTGACCCTCTCCCTACAACAAAAACTGATGTGTCATCACCCAAACTAATTGATGTCATGTTACAAGGCTCTAAAGATATAAATCCAACTAGTGACGAGCCCATGTGTTGAGAAACACCTGAATCAATGACCCATGATGATGTAGAAGTTGTAGTAGCTACAAGGGCCTTGCCCTTTTATTTCTCCTTACCCTTGTCTTTTGCCTTGGTAGAATCTTGGGTAGATGAATTTTGCTTGATGGACTCAGGAACACCTATGTTGTGCTTCTCTAGAAGATGAGTCAGGTGATCTATTTATTTTTTCATGCATTTGTGTTCATTATGCCTTGTCTTTTTAAAATAGGCACATTTAACCTTCTCCTTCTTAGGTTTAGCATTGGAGGATGAAGACTCAGTGTTGTTTTTGGCAGGATTATTGTTTTCTTTCTTCTTCTCATGGTCCTTGTTCTTTTTCTTTTTCTCCTTTGTTGAAGTCTTATCCTTACCATTTCCAGCTATCAAAGCTTGGGGTTGAGTAGACTTCATTACGCCCATTTGAATTAGCTTATCTTGCTCCCTAGTCAAGTCGGCAATGAATGAATCCAAAAAAGACATTTTCCATGTAGTGCCAATGGCACTTTTTGTGGCATGAAAAGTGGAGACAAAGACTGAATAGCTTGGACCTAACTTTGCGAGAATAGAAAAGATGAGTTGATCATATTTATTCTCTATCCCACATTCTTTCAATTGAAATCTAAGGGCCTTAAACTTAGTGAAGAAGTTCTGTAGGGTGTCAAAGTTGCTAGGACTTAGACTTATGAGTTCATTTTCGAGCTCATGACCTCTCATCTCATCAAGCTTTCTGAATAAGTTTTCTAAGGTGTCCCATATTTCTTTGGGAGTCTTAGAGTTTTCTAAATAGAAGAGAAGTTTTAGAGACACAAACAAGCTCAGTAATCCATAGGCTTCATCACTACGGTTGTACCACTTGACCTTTTCAGCATCAGTGTTGGGTTCTACTTTAGTACCCATGGTGATCCTATACAACCTTTTGCTTCTAAGAATGACTAACATTTTAAACTTTCATTCATGATAGTTGAGGGGTGTTAGGGGTTTAAGTTAAAAAAAAATTATTTTTAAGCTGAATTTAGGTGAAGTTGTGTTGATTGCAAGTTGTGAATTTATGCAGAAAGGGGAATGAAAGCAAAGATTTGCAAGTTGTGAAAATAAATCACACCCTCCTCAAAATATTGACCCCCAAAATATGCAAGTGCACACTCAAAAGACGTCGGGCTCAGCTGAGAATGCATCTTAGAGCAATTAGTGCAAGACTATAAGCAAATAGGACGTTGGACTCAGTCAAAAATGCGTCCGGGAGACCCAAATTTTAGGCACTTTATAAACTAGTGCATTTTTGATAAATAACAAGCCTACACTATGGAGAATTGAATTAAAAACACTTTTTAAAAAAATGGCACCCAAATTTGAGCTATCATTTGCAAGATATTAAAGGTTCAATTTTCTCGTAAACTAGTGTTTTTGCAAAAAAAACACTAAAACATTAAAAAAATACCTGTTTTAAGAGAGAAAGTGGCCTTCCAACCACTCGTTAGATTCGACATAGAATGAAGAATCTAAAGGAGGTTTGTGTGAGGGGAAATTAGCCTCCTGCCAACTCGGGCCTCACCCTTCGTCTTCGACAGGGGAAGATACAAGTTTTAAATGTAAACCCCCAAATTATCAAACTGTCTAAAAAACTTAATATTTAGTCAAATTGACTGATTTTTTTTACAAGTCAATTTTTAACTAAAAATAAAATAAAGCAAAAGACAATTTGATGGATGCCAAGTGTCCAAGGGTCCACATGGGATGCCAAGCAAGGAAGGGGCGCTAAAAAAAAACACAGTCCAGATTTTGCTCAGAAAAAACAAAAGAAATGAACTGCAGACCTGCTGGATGCCATACAGCTGTTTGGCGCCTTGCTGTTGCTGAAGGCGTTGCAGGAAGGACTTGGTGTGGCAGAAAGATAACAACAGAATTTGTCAAATAGTCAGACAACAGTCCGCCAACTCCTGCAAGCTGAGGTTAGCGCTTAGGCCGAGTCCCATATGTAGCGGACCCCTTCCTTGAAGCAGGAGTAGAAGAAATGAAGGCACTGAAATGGGCGATTTGTCACTAGACGGCGCCTCTCTCCACTTATCAAATGACTGATTCAGATCATAATAAATTTAACTTGCAACGAGAGAAGCATGCATTGCAGAGATCTATCTTTTCCTGCAGAATGACCAAAAGAAAAGAAAATTTTCTGCCTTTGCTAAAGCCACAACAGATCTAGACAAGATGTCTTGGCAAATTCTAACTCTGAAGTAATTTTTTGAACAAGTTTCTGTATGGATTTGCATGAGTTTTCAAAAAACTCTACCAAAACGACGGAGTTAAAAAAACTACTAAGAAAGCAAAGTAAGAATTCCAGAATAGCATAACCAGACACACAATTACCAGAGTGGCTCTGATACCATATCGGAGTTGTTTCCAAAATTCAGATAATGCGAATGCAATGGAGACGTGATCACACGATATGAAGCAAGTGCACATCACATAGATGCTAAATTAATTTGAAATTATATAAGAAGATAAATTGCACAAGACAAAATAGAGAAAATCAAAATTTGATTAATATGAGATGACCAAAGTGAAGAATACATATAGGAGAGCACGTAAGTAACTCCTCCACAAAAGGTGGCCAAGGCACCCCAATAATAGACTGTAACTCCTCCATGAAAGGTGGTGACACGGTGCTAAGAATAGAGAAGTAACTCCTATTAAGGGAGTTACTTATGACATTCTTATGACACCATTGACACATCTATGACACACATCTCCACATAAGCTAGCCTATCCCACAAATGTAGGAAAACTCCATGTAAGCACAAGAAATACAATTTCCCTAATTAAAAAATAGGGAAAAATAAAAACCTACACTAATAGGACCACAAACATATTTTAGTGTGGGGTAAGTGTGAATGAAGTAAAGCTAGAGACTGTAGAAGAAATGGAGGAAGGACATGCATGTGTAAAAGGGGCATATAAGTGGAAGCGTATAAGGATAAGAAGATAATCAAGATGAGGTGTGGAGCTACTATGAAGGGATCAAGATGTAAAACATAAGTTACCGTATTGGAAATAGAAAATTTAAATTCTTTTACGGCTATCATGTACTTCGATAAAAGTGTGGGATAGGACACATATGCTAAATATGATAAAATTAATGTGTAATGGAAAGCGTGCTAAATTGACATCATGGAAATACTATTAGAGGCATTAATGAGTGAAATTATGGATGAGGTCATGGGGAAGTAAATGTGGATTACCCCTCAAAGATATAAAAGGTTAACTAGTCTTCATTTTAACACTCTATTATTATAGATTCACAAATTTATAGAGCCAAGTGGAGCATTTTCAAGTTACCAGAAAGAGTGTTTATTGAATTTCAGTAATCAATTCATTACTATGAAGTAAGATATCATTGCTAATAGAGATAATGTGAAGTAGTGATTAGAGAAATGTAGTTAAAAGAGTTATAGGTTGCAGGTGTTAGCATCAACCATTAGAGGACACTGAAGTAGGAGATTCGAGGGAGTTGGAACAGTAACCACGCTTTATTTTGGGACGCTGCCTTTCTTTAAGATCCTCAAAGGGTGATGTGGCCAAAGAAGAAATCCTAGAGAAGCGAGCCCTTGCCCATGATCTATGAGAAATAAGAACTTGAGGGCATAGAAGCACAACATGTTTTTATAAGAGAGGAAGTACTTGGTGAATCCAACGTGCAAGAGGGAATCTTGGCACAACAGACAAAGGGAACAAATATTAAGTAATCCAAGATGATGTGTGAGGTAAGTAAAAAAGCTATAGCACCACCCCCACCCCCTTTTATTAATCAAAGAAATGCAATACCCTAAATCAGTGTTACACATAGAGAAATGGAAATCCAATGCATTGACTTGTCAAGTATTTGATTACAATCACCGCCAACCTGGGAATGATATAGTGGTATAATGAAGATATAGGGTTGAGTTATAAAACACCAAAAATGAGCTTATTTATGATCTTAATATTTTAAATTGTCTTAATGATGCTAGAGTGTTTCAGCTATTTAATTTACCTTATTTTGGTAAGCCTATGGAGATCATGAGGTTTCTTATCTCGCACATTCACAAATATTACTTTTAATTATTAGGGCACAAAATGAGGATCACTGCCCATAGAATTATCAAATTCATAGGTCTACAATGCTCGAGCGTTGAAATCAATGGAGATTTGGAATACCAAAAAGAAATTGATAAAATGATAGTGGCGCTTGAGTATAATAAGCAAGGCGATATAATGTACACATCTAGTCTTCAGGATCTCCCCCTTGGAGTAGCTGCATACTTGGTTATGAACAAGCTTGGAGGGATTGATAGGTGGAAACAAGTTAATATGGCACACTTTATGTATCCAACTAGATGGCCTAAGGTCTCAAGTATAATTATTCCTAGTATTTTGCTGAGCAAATTATTATAAATGTGGAGAAGGCCCACCGCCTGCCTAATCAAAAGTTTGCCTAGGGTGAAATTATTTTTTTATTGGTATTTTATGAGATTGGTGTGCCAAAGTACATCGATGGTGAGTTGAAGTGGGCCTAACCACCAGAGAATAAGTCTCTGATTGAGTGGTTCAAACTGTTCACATGCTCGAGCATCATTACCTCCTATCACAAGTTGAGAATGAAGGGCTAGTTTTATGGAATGCAGGAAAAATTTGGAAATAAGTGGCATGTTCTTAAGTAATTATCCATGTAAATGGGGGACCAAGCCCAGTTTGTGATGAAGCAACACTTTTCATTAACACAGATTTGAATGGACCATGTAGGTGACTTGTCTAGGTGGATTAAGCTACTATATGATTTTACATCTAGGTATTTTATGGACTCTATATATAGAATTTATGATGCACACCTCATAAATATTGATGCTAAAAATATTTAAGTTGAGACTCACACTCTTAGTCAAATATATGTATACCTGGGGAAGAAGGCTTATAGAGAAAAGTAGGAATCAAATAATACTGATATCAAAGTCCATCAAATCCTGGTCAAGGACAAGATTCATTTGTTATATTATATGTTGAAGCCAAAGAAGAAGACATCAGGGAGTATTGAGGTTAAACAAGAAACCATTCCACCCCCACCTGAAATTAGAAGGCATTAGAAGGAGAAGAGGTCAGGGCATGATGCTAGCTCAAGTGCACAACAAGAAAAACCAAAGTGACAAAGGACTGAAGATATTTTAGCACTTAAAGATGGGGAATTTGAGCAAAGAGTGGTGAATATGAAAACACCACTAGAGAGGGGACCTTCCCCTTAGGAACAACTAGAAAATGAAGCCATATTGGAGTCAAAAAATGAGCCCTCTCTAGTGCATAATGAATAATCCACCCTTGATAAATAAGTGGATGTTAGGAGTCCCATTAGTGAAGAGGGGGATCGTATAGGTACAACTTTGGGCATTAGTGAGCTTGATGCTATTAAAAACCACCAAGATGATCAGTTAAAGGTTGAAATACTTGAGTGTGACCCCACTAGAGGGAAGGAACCCATTGATTAATTTGTGTAGCAGAAGCCACCAACTACCACTACAACCCTTTTCGTTCATGCCCACTACCAATAAAATGTCCCGAAGGACTTATATATGTGGGAGTATTTTCCTAAGGAGGACTCGATTGATTAGCCTCGGCGAGAAATTTCCTTTTATATGGATATATATAAGAAAGAATGCCATTTTGAACTGCCTTCAGATAGTATTATTTTGGCACCTGAAGAGATGGAACTCCCTAATACATTTTGGGTGGATCCCTAGTAGTGTACGTCGACTAAGGCAAGCATACCCATTTTGAAGTTTGATTATGAAGTGATAAGGTAGAATGCCTTGTAATATGTAGATGTAAAATAGCTTAAGCAAAAGCGTCAAGAGGTCGTTTCTCCATAGTGCAACAAGTGTGTGGAATGGATAAAGCTTGAAGAAGAGTTAGAAGAGATCAAGGGCTAACTAGAAACAACAATGATTTCAAGGGTGAAGACTCTAACAATTGCAAGTCAATTTTTTATTAGGAACCAACCCTTGTGGATGGAGTTCCTCTTGATGACAAGGCTATTGGAAAATTAGGGATCCTAATGGAGCTGTTATTGAAAAAATGTAAGGACTAGGCAAATATTCAACATGAGTAAACTTTGGAAATGACCCAGTTCACTGAGGCTATTGAATTTTTTAATATCTTTTTTACTAGAGTTGGTGATATGGTTCCCATTGTTGATGGGGTTTTTATCAAACTAGCATAACCTACAGATTTTTTGGAAGCAAGACTTCAATCAGAAGAAATTCAATTAGATGAGAGCATGCTTATAATAAAGGATATAGCCGAGCATGCCAAAACATTTCAAGATGTAGAGGCCCTTTAAAATAAAATAAGTTCTCATCATCAAGAGTTGAACACTAGTTTTACAGTGATATGGGGATAGGTGTTGATGGAGGTTACTTCACTTGAGGACATTCATAAGTATGATTTTGCATCACTTGAGTGTTTGACCATTCAAGCAGGTGACTTCTAAAACAACCCAAGGAGACTAATTAGCTTAAGGGAGAATCTATTTCTTATGTGATATGTCATAATCTATTTCTTGTGTAATATGCTAGTGTACTATCTCTTTGGAAACTCATTCTCGTAGGTGCACAACTAGGGAAAGACATGATAGACTAAAGGAAAAAAACCCCAAAATGCCTTAGAGGTGTAATCAATAAAAGTGTTTAAGGGGGAGAAAGTGGTTGAATCCGCTAAGCTAAACCTAAACTCTAGTTTAAGTTAGAGTAATAATCTACACCTTACCCAATCCCCCTCATTGACTTACCACCTTGGAATTTATTTCTATTAAAATATTTGGCAATACTTGTGGCATTCATCACATTCAAGACAAACCTAACCAAACATAGATTGTAGCTTATAAGGTTTTGACTTACGTGGTAAAATATTTTTCTTTAGTTAACTCAAGCCAGGTTTAAGGGAGTAACCAAGTAGTAAGAGTTTTGATGGGGCAAATGCTATTTTAATTTAGAGATCCATCATTATTTGATATCACTGACATGGCCTTGGTGAGACCTAGTAGAAATCTTTCCATGTTGGAAACCTTACCAGATTTCTCATTGTCGAAGGCAACCTTCTTGTTTCCCAGTACTATATTTTGCATTTTCTTTGTATTAAACATGTTGATATGGGGTGGGAATCATCATTCGCAACCTATTCCAAAATAATCTCTTTGGAACCAAGTATATAGACATCCTTCAAAGCATAATGGAAAGGGGATTTTCATTACGCTATTATTTTTCCTCACTCACTACTTAGATTTCAATATGGAGATGGTGTATGCAAAAAAAATTGTATGGCTCAAAAAAAGGGATCTCTATATATGTTATGAATAGGATTGAGTAGGGAACAACTTCATCATTGGGTTGTAGATATGATGAGACTTGTGAGTCATCATATTAAATGATTCATTTTCACATATTTTATCTTAGACGCATGTCTTTATTGTCTAATAGTTTTATGCATGAGGGGGCAATCCGAAATCTACATGAAAAGTATTTTGGAGCAATGGTTAAATATAATACCCGCTCTACTGTAACATAATAAGAATTAAATAGAATATTGAGAATTTATTATATTTAAGAGAATTACCATAATGTTAGACATTGTCATGTGGCATAGATTTTCTTATAAAATCTCTAGTAGGGATTGCAAAGTTTGAGTTCCTTGTCAATGCCATAAATATCACTATTTTGAAGCAATTGTTTGTATCTTCCTAGTGATATGAGCAACAAAGCTTCCTAAAAGTTCTCAAAGGGTGTTATAAACCTCTAACTTTTTTTTATTGAATACCAATTGAAAATTTCCTAATAAAAACATGATCACCATGCATTTTTTGGAAAGTATTCTATTTATATGTTTCATATTTTTAAAATTTTTATGGGCCTCCTTGTAAAGAATAAATAGAATCTATAGTTCTCCATATGGGACCACATCCTTATCATAATTTATTTCAATGTTACTTCAAATCAAGTCTATTTAACTATTTATAATTTCTCCAACAATTAGGTTCCCTTAGTTTATTATTTCATTTATAAAATTGTTTAACTTCTAACTAGATTGTGTTATGAACCATTTATATTAAAAAAAAAAGGTTTTTATAAACTACTAATCGTAAAGTATGGATCAATATAAGTTAGAAGACCCAATAGTTGAGCAGGGACCAATAGTTGAGAGGGTATTTATGGATGTGGGGCCCAAATCTTGAACATATTTTTTTACTAAAAGTAGATGAATTTTTCATTAATTACAAATATATTTATACACAATAGTTGAGCATTGATATTCTACCATGATTCACATGAAATCTTAAACTTGTACACAAGGTATTGTACTATTGTTAGTATACAATATTCAACTAAAAATATCTCAATTTAAGATTTACATGGATAAATGTAAATATTGAGTTCAATAATATAGATTTTTATATTGTTTGTCAAATACAATATGTCTTTTCATATATTATTAAAATTCAAAATGTTATCAACTTAATACTTCAACATTTGCAAACTTTTGAAACAACTTGTGCAAATATACATCCACTTCGTCTTAATTTTTAATTTTAAAACTTAAAACCATTGAATCTAGACATCTTCCACTCAAAATCCTATTAACTTAATAAGTACTTCAACACGTGTAAACTTTTAGAGGAACTTGTGTAAGTATACATCCACTCCTTGCTACAATAGTTGTACCTATATAATTAAAAATAGACATAAGGCTCACCAAACTCTTTAATGCAATCTAAAAAATATTGAAGAAAAATAAAAAATCAATTCAAACAAAATAAAATGAACCAATGGGATGAAAAAATAAAAAATCAATCGAAACAAAATTAAATCAACTAATGGGATGTAAGTCCACAAATCATAAGAGTCTTCAAATTTGAATCTCAAGTTGCCTATATAAATAAATAATCCTTATTATGTATTCTTAATCTCGTACAACTCTTTGTAGATAATTTTTATAGGCATTTCATCAATTGTACCAATAATAGGTAAGCAAACAACATATACACAATGCTGAATACCACTCTTTCTAGACATTTTTGCTAGGCATTTCATCAACTTCATCAACAATAGGTAAGCAAACATCAGAGATAATTCAGTAATTTAAATTATTTTGATCTAATTTTTAGTAATATATTTCTTTTACACTTTATTTCTCATTGGTATTTATTTTGGAGGCATTAATCTAATTTTTATAATAAACAACATTGATACAAGTGATATCAGAAGATTAAACCACCTTTTTTACACATAATTCAGTAATTTATAGTCTTTTAATCCATTTTTTTGTAGTTTATAATTTATGCACTTTGTTTCTCATTGCTCTTTAGCTTGGAGGATTAATTCAAATTTTTGATAAACAACATTGATACAAGAGATTTCAGAAGATTAGACAACCATCTTTTTACATCTTCTTAGATGTGACTGCACTCTGATCTTTTCAACATATATCAATCTAATCAAAATAATTTTTTAAAAGCAACACCATAGTGACATATATTAATGTGTTTCGGGTTATGCTTGCATCTTCATATACTATTGAATGAATTATGGATTTGGCCTCTTAGGGGGCTATGTAGGAGTAGATCATTGGTTAAAAAAACAAAGTTTATTTCATGCTTTAGAGGTGTAAGCATTATAAGTGTTTAAGGGGAGAGAAAGTGGTTAAAGACACTAAGCTAAACCTAAATCCTAGTTTAAGTTAGAGGGATAACCCATGACTCGGCCTAATCCCCTCACTCGCCTGCCACTTTGGCATTTGTTGAATTGGTAAAAGACTTAGAAAGACTTGTGGCATTCACCACATTCAGCTGGACCTAACCAACCATAGATTGTAGATTATAAGGTTTCAAGTTATGTGGTGAAATGATTTTCTTTAGTTAACTTGAATCAAGTTCAAAGGAGTGCATAATTATTTTTGTGTTTCATTTTTAGTGGAGACCAAGTGGCATTACATCATATAGTAACTATTTTTTTATGAAAATGAATTAGTACACCGATAACTTGAAGGATGAATCCTTGAAGTTTTTGTTTGAAGAAGAAATATTAACAAAAAACTACCAATTTTTTAAAATCTATATACATAGTATAAGATCAAACATCAAAAAATAAATAGATATAGTGCAAACATACCATAGTAGCCTTGTCTTAAAAAGTTGTTTGTATACAAAACAACATAGTCACTATCATGTGGTCCTGTACACTACTTGATCTCATAGACATTATTAAAAACATTCATTCATTCATTTTTCAACATCCATGAAAATAAAATGACAATGTATGATACCAAAAGTTAGTTAGTATGCATGATGTTTATATGGATGTGGTCAGGGTGAATCATTTCATGGAGATATTTATAAGGTGGTTTGAATAGTGTTGTTTTCTTTTCCTTTGTGTGTTTTATCTCCTAATAATTTTGGTTAGAATGTTTTTCCTTTTTTTTTTCTCATTTTTTTTAAAGAGGGAAGGTATAGAGATGTGCCTCTAAGGAGTTTTTATATATATATTTTATTTTGAAAATATGCATAATACAAAAAAATTTAAATGCTCAAAAGAACATCAAAGGAATCAAGCCTAATGACAGCATTAAAAACAACATGTTGCTAGCAAAAAATAAAAATTTACAAAAACATAATACATTTTGTAAGCACAAACATCCATCATCTATTATAAAACATATTTTTCAATCCCTGGCCAACTTGCATTTATTTTTTACATAATAAATGTTTCACTTCAAGTTTTATTTATTGAATATAGAATGCCATCGATGTGTTTTTCTCCAAATCCCCCTGTAGTTGAGAAAAAAGAGAAACAATACTAAGAAAAACTTCAGAGTAAATCTTTAGAATTCCTGCTACCTGATGAAAAGAAAGATGCCAAACATCTATTATTCATATTTGCAATAAAATATCTTGACTAATAGTATTCTTAACAATATTTTTATTCATGCCTATCCCTAGAAGTGCTTCTTTCCAGTTTAGTTGATGATTAAATATAGCAGGCAAGTTAATGAAAATGGTCTTCCATTATTTTTTTACATATGCACAATCCCAAAACACATGTTTTGAGTCCTCTCTTGAATGACAAAATGGTAAATTGATGGGTTGGATCATGATGCCTTTCATCTATCTCCTATAGACAGTTTATAATGCAAGATTTTCTAGGCCATGATTTGTGCAAAAACACTAGCTTTAGATTTACAAATTTTTGTGCTCAAATTGGACCAAAGTCTTTCACTAATTTGACATTTCCATTTGAGATTCAAATGAGGAATTAAAGGGACATTAGGTAGAAGCTAAATATAAATTTTCTTCAAAGGAAAAGGATTGAAATGATAATGTGCTAACCATCTCCAATCTTTCAAAAAACTGCATAGAATAGGATTACACATTTTCTTGGATAGCTTTTCTGGAACTAGAGATTGCACAAAAGTGATAAAATGTTTAACTTGGTTATTAAATACAAAATGTCCTTTAAGAATATGCCAAGGAGTCTAGTTCAACAAATAAAAATCCCACATGTCGCCAAATTGCCGCACACCTTTTTTAAATAAATAATATACCTATTTATGGAAGGTAATGGCAATAGGCTTACCTTGATATTGAATGAGTTTATTCCATGATATGAATGAAGATGTAAAACTGAAACCATACTGTAAATATGCTTCTCCCAAATTAAAATTTTTCCAAACATGCTGTTAGGCTTTCTAAATGGATTACAAGGGAGAAGAAGTTCAAATTTTGAAAAAGGGGGCAAGAAGAATCTTATCTCACCAATTAATAGCCTACCATTTACAATGAATAGAGGCATAATTGATTCTATTCTAGACCAATATATTCCAAGGTTCATCACCCTGATTGGTTCTAATGATCCACTTAGTTTCTAAACAAATCCCTTGGATATTGGGATCAATAATTCCCAAACCACCTTTATTATTTAATTGTGTGCAAATATTAATGTATGTTATAAATTTTAACATGAAATTTCATTCCATTACTCCTAAATTATAAAAATATATACTCTCCTCCTATTCTTCTTTTTGGGATGAGAATATATTAGTCTCACATCTAAGATAAAGTTGTTTCTTAGCTCAATGATAAAAATATTGTGTCTCTTCTTGATTCTTACATATATGTAAGATTTTTGATTATTCCCATATTTAAAGTTTAATCTAATGTCACATCTAAGATGGTGTGACCTAGTTGTCAGTTGGGTTATAAGAATATTTATTCTCTACTTAATTCATGCATATATGTAAGATTATTGATTATGCTCATGCTTAGGGTTGAATTCATTCTTAGTCTCATATCTAAGAGGTTATGAGTTTGTTCTCATCTAAGCTATAAAAATATTCATTCTTTACTTAATTCTTGCATCTATGTAAGCTTTCTGATTATGTCCTTATTGATGGTTGAATCCAATGTCACATCTAGGATGGTGTGACCTAGTCCTTAGTTGGGTTATAATAATCTTCATTCTATTTTTAATTCATGCATCTATGTAAGCTTCTTGATTATGTCCATGCTTAAGGTGGAATTACGTAAGGTAGTATTGTCTCTTCCTCCTAGGATACTTTGTCAATATATTGAAGCTATATTTTTCCTTACATAATTCCTTATTTCATATTTACCATTTGGGTAATGTTAGAAGTTGATGTTCCATCCAGTCATCCACTTGTTTTCTTTCATCGATGTCCCCTTTCCTTTGTCCAACACTTCTTTCTTTTCCCATGTAGGCAATCTATGTGCTTCCTTTCTTTAACTAAGTACTTGTATACCATTGCTTTTAAGTAGGAAGCTACCTTTTTATTTTAATAGGACCTTGCAAAAGATTGAAGTTTTGATTTTGAAGTTGCTTACTAGTAAGTGTTTATAGCTTCTTTCTATTTATTTCCATTTTTTTGTATTTTACTTTTCACCCATACTTCCCACACATAGAGTGCCATAACCCAATAATATAAATAATTCTTTCATTGTTTTCCAAACCTACTATTTTATTACTCCATATTTATTTTTTAAAAAGGTATAAAGCTCTCTAAGCTCTTTGGATTCCCTTAATCCTACATTCATGTTTCCCAATTGAGTTTGTTGTGGGAACATAAGCCTAAATACTTGTATTAAATGACTACCTCTATTAACTTCTCCTCAAATATAAAGTCTACTTGTTTATTCTATCTGAAGAAATAAGACCATAATTTTTGTTATAGTCATCTTTACTTCCATCCCTATTTTCTTAAAAAATAGTTCTAAAGCTTTCAAACGTTCTACCTAACATTAAATTATCATTGCAATTAAAATAAGGTCATTGGTGTAGTTTTACCACATGGTTGGTTATGTGTACATCTCCATCAACTAACATGTCTATTCACTATCATCTAATATATCAATATAAAGTGTAAAAAATGTTGGGAATATTGGTTCACAGTAATATTTTTCCTCAATGTCACTTCCAAAATAATTTGATATCATGTGGACACCCTAATTTTTTCTTGGACTTGTTTATCAAATATTTGGATCAAATCAGATGGAAATGGCAGGATTATATGTAGAACAATATTGCTTCTAATTTCTTTGTCTAGTGATCTCATGAACGTTGAAGAGTGGGGCTATAGAGAAATATGAAATTTTTACCTACAGTTGAAGTGAAACTATTTTTTTTAAAGAAGAAGAGATTTAACATGTGATTAAAGAGGAATTGAAGGTTTTTTACACTCATTTAAGAAAAGTTTACCAACATTTATTTTAAAATAGTAATATCATATAATTATATAGAAAAAATTAACTCTTTATCATAATTTTATAACAATTTTAAAAAAAAATTGAAAACTATATTTTTATTAATCTACATGTTCACAAACAAATTACTAATTATTTTTTATTAAAAATAAAATGAAGTAAAATATAATTTAAATATTATCTATTAAACTACAAATTTAAATCTAAAATATATTTAATGGAATGGATACTATTTAATTTATTGATAATAAAAAATAAATAAATTTTTTATTATCTTTCAATTAAAAAAATTGTATTTACAAAATAAAATAATAAATATGTAAATACCTCTTGAAATGTTTTTTCAATATCTAAGAATTGTCAAATTTAGGGTTAAGTATTATGCTTTGAATTTATGAATTGTCAAAGGTTGAATGCTTTTAAAATTTGTCTCATTCATCATTTATAGTTAAGCCAAAGGCTTATACGGTGGGGAAACCCCTACAGATTCATCTCACAAGAGACAAAATGGGAGAATCTTTGGATCGACTTATGGTTTCACAGATCTATTTTAGATATTCGGTGGTTTTACAGAGTGGTTTTTCTCCCACATATATATTTGCCTCCTTAGTTACATGTGCCATATTTTGGACCAATGCATTTCCTTCTAACCTACAGAGGAACTTGCATCTCCTTGGCAGCCAAAGGGCCATAGAAAAAAAATAAAAAATAAGAAGAGGTCATCCCCCTCTTAACCTTCACACTTTTTATTTCCTAGCATAACAATTTTCTTTTTCTTCCTCTTTTTAATTTTTATACAAATCAGAAGTCGTCCAACAATAAAGTTGTGTAATTCAAAATAAAAGTATCAAATTCCTTATCCACAATTCAAATTTAACTACATGGCATATTCTGAGGAACAAAGTAGCTATGCCTTCAATGTCTAAATGTCAAAGAACAACTAACAAAGAATAAAATAAATAATTTCAATATTCCATCAGAAGATAGTTAGCAAAAAATTCAAGTGCGTGACTCAAGAAACAATAACCAAAACATCATTTTTGAGTGCATAGGGGAATTAAGAGTAAATAAAAGCCTCAAGCGATAGTCTATAAGCTTCTTGATCTATTAAATCCAACTAAAATTTTTATGTGTCAGGGTTCAATACTTAAGGAGTCCAAAGTTCTAAATGAAATAATCAAATAAACTAAATACTACAATTTCTTAATAATACCCAATTTGGGAATACAAATTTATAATGAGAATGGAAATAAAGACAGAGAGAAAACATGCCATAGGGTGAAAAAATCCCCTACCAAACCACCTCTGTTTCTGGCATCCCCTCCCCTCTTATTGCACCTCTTAATGCAAATTAACCTCATCCACCTCACTTGCTAGGTGAATATATTAAAACTCCACATTCTAAGATTATTCATTGATTTGGATTCCAAAAACACATCATGTGGTGTTTCCTAGAAGGAATGATTAAATATTTAACAAATACTTTTCCATTAATTTTCCCTTCTTAAACTTCTCTAGGAATTGATTTAACCTTGATTTTCCTTCTCAAGGCATATGAAAAACATAAATTATTAATTAATATGCCATAAACACTTGATTACCTTTCTCAAATTACTCCATCATTGGATTTATACCTCCTCAATCTTACATCCCAAGGTAAATTTTGGCATTTTCAAGGAGAAAATGAATTTAGGTCATGTGTTATTCCAAATTTCAAATCAATTTTTACTTTTCCCAAGAAAAAGGAACAATGAATGTGTTAATAGTTACCATAATTTCAATGTTATTTAGTTTTTAATATTTTATTTTTATTTTTATTATCACTAGATCACGAGTCATTTTATTAATTCAATATTCACCATAATATTTCTCATTTGCTGTAATTTACCAAACATACATAATAGTAGTAATAAATATTTAGCAAACTGCCTCCACACATTTTCTAACTCATGATCTTCTATAGATCACTATGTATACAAGTGTCACCACTATAATATAATTATGCACATCCCTTTTGATGTGTCGTAATTAGGTCATAGTAAGAATATTCTTGAGATGGTCATGCATCACAAGGTGAAACAATTAAGGAAGGTCAATGCTACTCTAAATCACACACTTGTACGAAGGCCCACTAAAGGTTGGACAAGGTTGATATCTCATGAATGCCTCATATACAATGTGGGGCATTACACATTATGGAGAAAATGCCATCTATATTACACAAATATATCAAATTTATGTATGAAGTCTATTCGTACACATTAACTATATATAAAGATTCTTTCAAATATTGTAACATGACACAATATACCAAATGAGAATAAGTTACAATTATATATGTAAAATTATTATATTATTCTCCCATCGAAACCCATTCCATTTGATCAGATGCATACATATAAGGTGAGAGTATCAATTAAGGTCAATAACACAAAACCAATTATGACACATGATTAGAAATACAACACAAACCAAAATATAATATAGAGAAAATAAAAACCATTTTCAATCTTAAAATCACCAAATATCTAATATGTATATATAATATATTATTTATATAATATAATAATATATTTCTAAAATAACATTTAAATAATATATAAATAGACATCAAATTTAAAGGTGAAATTGATATAAGATGAGTGGAATTGACATATGATGAATGAAAATGAGATACAAATAGACATTAAATTAAAAATCAAAATTGACATATAACTATTGAAAAGATGTCAAATTTAAAATTAAATATAAAAATAAATAATTCACTCCATAACACTTTACCTTACCACTACAACTATTAGCATATATCAATGTATGACATAATAAAAATTATAAAATTATATGTGTTTTAATTTTTTTCTTTCTAATAATACACAAAATACTAAATTTATACATACCAAATTTAAAATTAAACATATCTTATTTAAAAGTTTTTTTTTACTTTCAAAAATATATTTAAAAATCATATTATCTTACCCATACAATTTAGTTTAGATTTCCTCCAGCTTTGTTTGCATCTTTGGGGCAATTGCTAGTTTATGAATTTAGGGTGTAGTGTAGTTTGCCCAGATTCCATCTAATATTTAATATTAAACTATGTATTTATTGAGATACATAATATTTTGCTTTGATCATCTCTACAATATATAATTATTCTCTTTGTCCCAATTTTGTATTGATATCTAAATATTTATGTAAAATAATTAATTAAATTATATTTATTTTTTTGTCAAAATTTTAGACAATAATATTAAAAAAAAAAAATTAACTATAAATAATATGTAAATTAATATTTTTAGTATAAATTTGTATGTTTTAATGAATTCTTTAATGATTAATTGATTTCCTCTAAAACATTTGGGAGTACTTAATAGTTTCATGGGAACAATAAATGAATAATGTAGATTTAAAGATAGATTCAATTCAAATTTGGACATGTAAATTGACATCAAATAATCATTAGGCAAAAAAAGTGGTATAAAGAAGAAAGTTCACTCTGGCCATAAGGGGACACACAAGTTTCCCAAGACTATACACTAACAATACAAACATATTTGGACTATTAGTGCACATTCTTTACAAGATTTCATAATGGTAGGAAATCATGAGAGAGAATATAATAGTTGGAGGAGGGTGGGAAAAGGGTTAGAAACCATCATAAGTCAATAAATCATGTCAATAATGCTTAATCTGGACCAATAAAATTTAATATAAGTATGAAAAAACTAAAAATACTAGAATTTAACCTAGAAAACTTAAAAAAAACCCATTCCTTTCAATTCGTAAGGGGTAGATTAATTCCTAAGAATCAAAAAAATTATTTATAGATCGACAAAATTATTTATTTTTTAACAAACATTCCAAGCCATAATCATAATTTTTAAACCAACTATTTATTTTTAACAAACATTTATAGCCCAAGACCTGCACCTAGTTCACCATTTATGCAGAAGTCAAAAGAAATAAACCTATAAACTACAAAAAACCCCATACCTTTCAATCCATGAGGGTATATTTAATCCCAAAAATTGACAAAATAATTTATAGATCGACAAAATTATTTATTTTTAACAAACATTCCAAGCCATATTCATAATTTTAAAACCAATTATTTATTTTTTAACAAACATTCAAACCCTGAGCCTTGCACCCAATGCACCAATCTTGTATAAATCAAAAGAAATAAACTTAGAATAATAATAAAATCCCATTCTTTTAGTCTATGAAGGGTAGATTTAATCCTAAAATTAACATAATAATTTATAGATCGACAAAGTTATTTATTTTTTAACAAACATTCCATGCCATATTCACAATTTTTAAATCATTTGGCTCATAGCCTCTAGTGAGGTATAAAAAACCTCACTTATAAGCAATGATGGCTAAACAACTTCTAATGATTACTCTTGTTAAAAAACACTAGTGCAAATCTAGATGGCTCTCTTGAAGGCTTGCTTGATTTGGTCTATGAAATCTCTATGTTTATGAAGCCCAATACTTGCACCCAGTTCACCATTTATACAAAAGTCAAAATAAATAAACCTAGAACACTAAAAAAAACATTCCTTTTAGTCTGTGAGAGCTATATTTAATCCCAAGAAGCAACAAAATAATTCACAAATTGAAAAAATTATTAATTTTTTAACAAACATTCCAAGCCATGTTCATATTTTTTTAACCATTTCACTCATAGGCTAAGTGAGGTATTAAAAAACTCACCTATAAGTAGCGATGGATAAATAAAATATATGGCTTAATCATGTTGAAAAACACCAGTGAAAAATGAGATTGTTCTCTTGAAATCTCTACTTGGTTTGTGTTATGAAATATCCATGTTTGCAAACCCAGAGACCTACACCTAGTTCACCATTTTTGGAGAAGTCAAGAAAATGACTCAGAATACTTAAAAAAATCCAATCCTTTAAGTCTATGAGGGGCATATTTAATCCTAATAATTAACAAAATAATTCAAAGAATAAACAATTGAAGACATATTCACATTTTTTAACCATTTGGCTCATGGATTTAAAAAACCTCATCTGTAAGCTACATAATCTTTGAGTTTGCAAAGCCAAAGACAATGTTAGTGCCATCACCTGATGGATTAATGTTATACACAATAAAAATATATACCAAGAAATAAAATATCACAAAATGACATCTTTATTCCTTACCCAAATCCATGAGTTATTTTATGTCTTCCTTAACAAGCAAGGAGTTGGTTTCTGGTCTTCCTAATATCGTAAATACATTACATCTGCTCTTCCCTTTGAAAAAAATGTATATGCAAAGTGAATAATGCCAAGATGAAATTAGGTAGGTGTGAATGAACACGAAGATGGGGTCCTTCAATATAACTACAGGTTATTCTATGCAGAGTGGTGAGGTGTTAATGCTTGGTCATCTCGAATTAGGTACACACACAATGTGGGTTGGGTAATACTAACTAAAATTTTAATGTCCCACTTTTGGAACCCACTTAATTTTTTTGGAATTTTAATATCCCATTTTTGGTGCCCACTTAATTTTTTTGGGATTTTAATGTCCCATTTTTGGCACCCACTAAATTTTTTTGGGATTTTTATGTCTCGTTTTTGGTGTCCACTTAATTTTTTTGGGGTATTTCATTACCATCGATTGGTTTGATATTTAAAATATCTCTATAGTGACCCCATGCATGGTAATTGAAACCTGAGGACCGTACTAACACATTACATGCTAAAATATAGAATTAAGAAGTAGGTATGCTAAGTTTTCCATCAATGTTAATTTTAAGTGTTGACATGGAACGGTTTAAATGCCAATTAGGTGAAAATTTGAGGCACATGAATATTGGGTCCTCCCCCTTAAATTAAATTCATTTAACTTCTAAAAACATGAATTATGTCACACAATTTAATACACGGTGGAAACACTATTCATATTTTATTTTCTATGATGGCCTTCAAATCTAACCACGATCAGATACTACCCACTCTTTTAAATGGGGGAAAAAAAAGCTTGGGAATAAATGACAAATATCCAACATGATTCAATAGAAGCCTCAAAGATGACAAAATTTTATCCATGTCACGATAGACAAAAGTGTTGAAAAAAAATGCTTCCATCTAGGGTGCACCTTTGTTCCATAGTTAGAGGGGCTAAGCTTACACCGTACAATTTAATATGACATTTTGAATTTTGCACTTAGGTAGAAATTTCCCACCCACTCTTGACATACACACACTAGATCCACTTTCAAAAATCTTGGCCTTTCATTTGTCATGGATGTAGACTCTGGACAACTCTTTAAGAAATTTAGGCAATGACAATATAATAGCAGTTGTCCCAAAGGTGCAAGTTACACTATAAGGGATGTAATATTTTATTTTGGTAATTATTTAACCATTTAACTCATCTCAGTTTCTTACATTAAATGTTAATATGATATTTCTAGTGGGGTTGATAATGGAAAATGAGGTGATGCATTACTTCATATGGCATGACAATGAGATATGTGAGGAGAAGACGTCACATTTCACAGTGAGCTTGGAAAATGATGAAGTAATGCAAAAGGTCAAGGCCATAAAAAATATGAAAGTAGTGAAAGATTACAAGGTGGGTTGGGTGGTGTGAGGAATGTGATTTGATGATTTGGTAAAGTGGGGTTTTGTGAGTGAAAGAGTGTAAATCACAAGGAGTATTGTATGTGAAACCAATGACCATTGAAATCATCTCACATTTTGTACATGCATTTATAAGCAATAATAATCTAATATTTATAGTGGAAGTGATGGTGGAAAAAGAGGTAGTGTGTTACTTCATATGCAACATGGCAATGAGTTGTGCATGGACGAGGATTTTTTTGTTTGTTTTCTAGAAGTAAGAAAAATTGGATAATGTTTTTTTCCATCCCTAAGGACATCCCTGAAAGAAGCACTTTTATTCTTTTTTTAGTGAACTGACAGTAAATAAGAAGAACCAACCCATGCAACCTGGAGAAGATGGGGTTTAAACTTAATGATTTTTCATTCATTTGATGGCCAGATAGCCATATTCACATTTTTAAGTCATAAAATACAATCAATTTTTTTGTAGGACTGTATTATATGCAAGGTAAATTGTATAAAAATTTATATAAAGGATTATAATATGCATCTAAATTATTCAAAAATATGTTGATAAATCATGGACAACGATTCGAAATTCATTGAGTTAAAAATTTCACACATAGTTTATCCCAAAAATCTCATTTATATTCTCATGGACTGTGAAAGAATTAAATATCTTACAAATATATACATTTTCTCTAATGTTTCCTCCTATTTATTGAGTAGGTGCACAAAGTTGGGGGACAAAAAAAGGCCTACCCATGGACATGAGTTTCCTACAATTTCAAAAATCTAAACTTTTATAGATAATTTGAGATGACTACACTCAAAATTTAAATATGGTATAAAAACATGAATTGTAGCATTTTAAGTCTGCTTATAAAACACCAAGTTTTAAAAAAAATGATTAAGTATAACTAAGTCAAAGATCTAAAATTTGAAGATGAACTCCTATCTTTTTAATACAATAGATTAAATAGACATTCATGCAACCTACTACATTTTAAGCACCATTTAATATTGTTTGAAACCCTTTGGTGAATATTTAGATAAGATCTTCTAATTTGTGACTTATATTTTTTAATTATTTTTCAATGAATATTTTTTTAAAATTAATTTTGCAAGTAAATAGATCATGAAAACTAACAAAAAATAGATAACTGATTATGCAACCCCCCTGAGTTTCTCAAAAAAAAAATGAATTTGTTTTTTTAAAAAAGTGTGTATAATTAGGCCTAGATTGTGGCCATATAATTTGTTTTGCACTTGGATGAATGATTTTTTTTATATAAACATGTATATTTGTGGCATGTAGTAGTCTAAAAAAGGTATAGTTAGAAATCAACATAGTTTGAACTCTTAAAATAGTCCAAAAATTATAAAAATCATATATTTAGAAAAATGTGAGTATGCTTGTTATCATGGAAATAGTTTTTTGAATTTTATTGGTTAAATTCATAGTGTATTTGGTGATGGAAGTTAAAATTTGTTATTTTTTGTTAAAACTCTTGGACTTGGTTGTAGATTGATAGGTCCAAGCCAGTGGCTTGGGAATCCAAGCCATTTTTGAGCCAAAAGACTTGGTTTTTTGAATTCAAACTTAAGTAATGCGTACATGTTATTTATTCATAACATAAAAAAATAAATTTTCTTTATGGGTATGTGTATTTTTTATCTTTAGCTCCCTAATAGTGGTGTGTTGTGAGAATTTCAATTGTAAAGTGAAGTGTATTAAATGATAGGGGAAAGTTTCTTAACTTTGGATAGAGAATTAAGGTGTTGTGGTATCACATTAGACTAATACATACATACTAATACATGTTCCATCAATGGATCACACCTTAACAAAAAGTTTGTTTGGGTATTGGTAGATGTAGGGCACTACTGGTACTTTTCCCTTATATACACTACCATAAAAAGGATGCAATTATATTTTGGAACAATGGATAAATATAATGTAACATATTAAGAATTAGATAAAATATTGAACATTTATTATATGAATTATCATAATATAAGATGGTGTCGAGTGGTATAATTTTTCTTACAAAAGTTCTAATAAAAATTGTAAAATTTGAATCTTTTTCGATACTATAAAAATCAATATTTTGAAATAATTGATTGTATCTTTTCAATACTACAAACAACAAAACTTCTTTTCCAATATTACAAAGAACAAAACTTCTTAAAAATTCTTAAAACTTCTTAAAAATTCTTGATTGATTGAGTGGTACAGCTCTTAACTTCTCTAAAACTTATAAACTACTACAAACAATTGATTTATAAGTTTTTTAATTTTGTAGTGACTATTATATGTTATGAATCATTTATATTCATAAAAAATAAAAAGCAAATTCTTATAAACTATTACCAATAAAATATAAGTTAACTTCAATTAAATTCTGAAAGCCCAAATTATTTCAGGGAATTTAATCCAAGTGGAAACAAATTTAACCATTTGTTCTTTGTAATGGGGACAGAAAAGCTTTGAAATAAATGACAAATATCCAACACGATTATATCCACGTCATGGCGGACAAAATTGTTACAAAAATCCATGTGTCCATCCATGGTGCACCTTTGTAATGGGGACTAAGTTTACACCGTAGGATTCAGAATGATGTTTTGATTGGTATGCTTGGCATAAATTTTCCACCCACTATTGACATAGAGGGGATCCCCTATTGGTAAAGCTTGGCCTTCCATTTGTCATTTGTCATGCATGTGCATGAGAAATTTAGGTACTCAGATAAATTATTTTTGCACTAAAGACCAAGTGGCATTATATTATAGAATACTTAATTTATAAAAATATTTGAATTAAATCTATAGATAATATGAAAGATGATTTTTTAATTTTGATTTTATTTTTTAAGAAAAAAAAGATTAATAAAAATAATTCGAGAGAACAACGATCGTAGTTGTAATTAGAGTGAATGCAAGAGATATAATGGGTCTAACAAATAGGGTCGAACCTAAACTTCAACTGAAAATATAAAAAAAATGAAAGAGTTTGGACTGCTTTGTAGGTAGGTTGTTTCGCGGGCTTTAAGGAAAGAATTGAAGGTTTTGATAGGTTTTGATAGACATCTCTCTATTTTGTTTGCAAAGGCTTGGGAGGATAAGTCTGTAACCATTAATGGAGTCATGCTAGACACCATGAAGGAACTTATCTCCCATGTGATTAGCCTGGCAATTGAGGAAACTAAGAGCTACTACACTCCAAGAGAATTCAAATCGGATAAAGATGCTTTTTTGGAAGATGGTGAACAGTTGGTGCAGCTACAAAATGGCTTCAACAGAGAATCACTTACTAAGCCTTTCACTAAGGTAGCCTTTCATTTAATTCAGTACATTATTTTAGAAGGTAGATATAATGTGGTGAGATGGTCTATGTTTAGAATGCTAAATTATTTTAGGCATGGGTTGTCTTTTAGTCTTCCTTTATTCTCAAATCTATGGAGACTTCTATACTAAAATTCAAGAATAGAAATTATTTCACCCCGAGGCATGAGGGGGTAATTTTCCTTATTTTCAAGTAATTTAAAGGCATGAACAAAATCATGACTGACATCTCTTAGAACTAGAAAGAGAACCTTGAGGATGGGCCAGTAGATATTAGGAAGATTAAAAAAGTTTGGATCAAATATCTAGGTAGCTCGAGCAAGATTTTGAGGAGTAAGAAAATTTTTGTTGAGAAGGATAATGTCAAGAAGAGGAAAACTATTGAAAAAGACTAGGAAAACATTAAAAAGAGACTCAAAAGTGCATCAAAAATCTCAGAACACAAAAAAAAAATATAGGGGAACTAGGGGAACAATGGCTTGCAGGGGGCGCAGAACAAGAGGAGTGATGAAACTATCATTGAAATGGATAGAGATAGTGAGGAGAGAAGGAAAGAGAGCAAGATCAGGGTTAAATAGCTTCTAAGAAACATAAAGAGATTGGGCAGACAACATCTCCTGATAAAAAGGGGACAACACAGAACCAAAAGGACTAAAACATAGCATTCAATAATCTGGTGGCTTCACTCAAAGGCAAGGAGAACAAAAATAGAATTATGGAAGAATTGGACCTCCAGAAAGCCATAATGAGGTGGTTTATGCATGAGATTATTGAGCTGAAGGGAAAGATGAATGTGCTTCAACATGAGAATGCTAAAATGTCTCAAACCTTGGTCGCTAGGGAGGAGTATAACTAGATTTAGCATCTGAATTTTAGAGTGGAGTTATTAGAACATTCTAATGAGAATCTATCGAATAAGATAATTTTTTTTGTAAATTGCAGCAAAGCTGCAATGTATGAAGGTATTCAAATTCTTGAAAATCTTAAGACACATCTCAGAGAATTATTTGAACCCAACTATGTTGGGAAATGTAAGGATAAAAAGGGGCATAATAGTGGTGCTCAACACATAGTTGATCATGAAAGTTTATTGATGCAAATAGATATAAATCTCAAGAAAATGAATACATGTTGGGAAGATGTGTCTGGAAGTCTAGAATTATATTAGTGTTTTTGTTGTTCTATGGCTATAACAACGCTATTTTGTATATGTTTTTGGACTATGTTGGTCTTTGTTTTTTCTCTTTGGCTTGGATAACATGTTGTTTCTTTTGTACTTAAACTTCTCCTTGGGTTTGGGGACCCTAGTTCAAAAAAATCCCCTTCTTTAACCTAAATAAAAATAGCTGATTTTTTTATTAAGATACATAGCAAAAGATATAAAATAAAAATTGATTAGCATAGTTTTGTCTATAGATGTTATAAGGGTGAGTGATTTTATAGAGATATTCATAATGTCCTTAAATAGGGTTATTGCCTTTTCGATCATATGTGTTATCTCCTAATAATATTGATTACAATATATGTTTTATTTTGTTCTCATTTTTTAAAAAGAAGTTACGTATAGAGTTAACCTCTAAGAAGGTTTTATAACTAATATAAATATTATTGTATGTTGTACATTCTAATATAAAATTTGTCATTCTTATGTTCCTAAATAAAAGATATATATTTTCTCTTCTCCTATTCTTATTTTGGGGATGACTATATATTAGACTTACAACAAATATGTTATGAGTTGGTTCTTAGCTCAAAGATAAAAATATTCTTTCTCTACTTGATTCTTACGTCTATGTAAACTTTCAGATTATGCCCATATTTAGAGTTGAATCTTATGTCATATATAAGATAGTGTGACCTAGTCATTTTTTGGGTTATAAGAAATTTTATTCTCTTTTTATTCCATGCATCTATGTAAACTTATTGATTATGTTCATGCTTAAGGTTGAATTATGTAAGGTAGTATTGTCTCTTCTTCCTAGGATACTTTTCCAATATATTTAAGCTAAATTTTTATTTACATTATTTCGTAGTTCATATTTTCCATCTAGATAATGTTATAAGTTGATGTTCCATTCATTCATCCACTTGTTGTTTTCTTTTATTCATTCCCCCTTTCCTTTGTCCAACACTTCTTTCTTTTCCCTTGTAAGCATTTTATGTACTTCCTTTCTTTAACTAAGTACATGTATACCATTCCTTTTAGTAAGAAGCTACTTGTTTATGCTAATAAGACATTGCAAAAGATTCAAGTTTTGATTTTAAAGTTGCTTACTAATAAGTGTTTATAATTTTTTATATGTGTCTCCTCTTTTTATTTTGTTTTACTATTGACCCATACTTTTTTTATTTGATAGGGCAAACACTTTTGATCCAAGCCATGAACCAATATAGGACACATCTGGGGGCCCGTTTCACGCAACAAGGAAAGAAGAACAATAGAAAAAAATGGAGATCTCAAAATACACCACCTTTTGAAAGGGATCACACCAAAAGAGAGAAGAAACAAATAGTGGAGCAAACACCAAAAAATGGAAAAGTAGCAAAGAGAAAGAAGTTGAAGCTTCAAGACTTCAACTAGTCTTCAAAAAAGGCCCCATGGAAAACAAACCAATAAGAACCAACCAAAAAATCCCCAAAATGGGGGTGAAACAAAACTCTCTCAAAAATGGGACCAGCCAATCGCACACCCTAGAGGGATAATCGCATGCCAAAGTGGCTCTTATGCCTAGAAAGAAGATATTTCAAGGTCCATTGGAAGCCATTGCTAATCAAATAATTCACTTCCACTGTCAACAACTCTACCTTCGATCTAGCCCTTTCTTCTTCAAAGAGATACCAACATCTAAATGAAGTTTACAATTCTTAGAAGGGGAGGCCCACAAAGAATCCCATTGAGGAGGGGCTGACTGATAGATTGGAACATCCTTCAAGGTAGATTTTTCAAAGGAGGGGGACCTAGATTAGGAGGAAGGAGGAAGGGAGGTAGGGGGCACACTCCTAGGACATCTCTCAACATCACCCTTCTTTGCAAGAGAACCAAGGTGAGAGAAAGGGGAGTGGTAGAATTTTTCATGATTATGCCACTTAAAATTTTGGTCTCGAACACCTTATTTCCTCTTCTAAACTTGTTGATGATATTGTTGAGACTTAAAGGGACACCTAAAGGAAGGTGGCAATAGAAAAAACAAAAAGGGAGGCCTTCATAGTTGAGATGTTGAGTCCATGAACCACATGAGGAGAGCAAATTAACCAAAAATTAGAGTAGCTTAGAGAGATCAGTGTACACACAAACACCGAAAAATTAAGGCCCCAAGACACTTCATCAATATTCATGAACAACCAAACTTTATCTACCAGGAGTTTGATAAAACTCTCATTCTTCATCAATAGAGGGAGAAAATGAAGGTGAAGCCACATCGAGACAACAACGAGTTGAATCTAATCTGGTGAGAAAAAGGGGTTCCAATTATATAGTTTATAAGGGTCATTATTGATTATGGATATGGTTAAGACATTTTAGTAGACCTTATTATATAGTTTATAATTTTAAATCTATGAAAATATTTTTAATATTTTTTAAAGTTATGTCATCCTCGCTTTTCATAGTTGTCTTGCCATATGGTCCCATAGTTGGTTTATACTTTATAATCTAATTTTTTGTCACAATATTTGTTATACTCAGTTTATTATATTACGGTTTGTCTTTTGAGAAACTTATAAAGGTTTGTACTCAATTTATACTAAATCATATAGCCATAAAATTTAGTACTTAAAAAGGAAAAAATTAATATCTTGAATTTAGACTTCTCATCCTTTAACATCTTTCTCTATTGGTTTTTTAATTAAAAAAAATACCTCTTATAAAATAAATCTACATAAGTGCTTCAAATTACTTAAAACCTTATAACCATGAAATCCTTAAACTTAAATTCATATAATTTTATTTCTATTAAAGTTTTATTCCTTTATGGTCATGGGAATTGTGAAGCAAGTGATAGTTACAAGAGGATGCCAAGGAGTCATCTAAGAAACCAACAATGAAGTGCAATCCAATTAATAAATTCAAGCCCTACATGTTGTGGAAATTTCAAATCAAGCAACATTTTTAAGAGGAGGCCAAGGAGGAGTTTAAACAACCAACAATGAAGTACAATCCAAGTAAGAAATACAAGCCCTACATGTCGTGGGAATCGTGAAGCAAGCAACAATTGCAAGAGGTGGCTAATAAGGAGTCTAAGTAGCCAACAATGAAGTATAATAAAATTAATAAATATAAACCCTACATATATATAATTTTTTTCAAACGTTTAATGAATTTTTCATATCTTTTAAGGGATTCGAACTATTGCCATGTTCATTTTCATCATATCTTTGCTCACAGTGTAAAAACCCTTTTTTTTTATCTTATATCAAAACCCTTAATATTAGACATAATTTGGTTATCACATGGTATTTTTTGGTTATTAATGAGATTAATAATATCTTTGATTTTTTTTGGGATTATTTGTTTAGTAGCAAATCAACAAGACCTCAAAAATCTTGTGAATGTGTGTCTGGGCATTGATATGGTGATGACTTTTTTTTTGAAGTCATGCACACTTGCTTAGGGTTAAGGTTTGTAATGGGTTTGTATTAGTTCTTATTTATGTCTCTCACATCCTTCTTATTTGGATTTATTCATTTGGGCAAGTGTTTGAAATGGCTGCATCACCCCTAATTTCACAGGGCAAAGCAAAATCATTGTTCTGAAAAATTTAGAGTATCCATTGATCATAATCATTATTCTACCTCAAGAATATTTTACCCATGAATGTGCTTAGATAAATGGGTTTAACTATGAATTTTTTTCATTATTTATTGATTTGATTATGATGTCTAATTCTCTAGATATTTGTAAATTTTTTGAAAGAGCTAATAAAAATCACTAGTCAATTTATTCCTGAGCGGCAATTTTTTCAAAGATTTGCCAATGGAATTATACCTGAAATCTAGGATTCCCCAGGATTTTATAGTAAGTTTTGGAGGTCAAATTTTAAAAAATATCCCTAGTCCTAGTTTTTACCTACATTAAACCAAATTATAGGGGTCTCAGATCACATGTAGTTCTCCCTTAGGGAATGTGCATAATTAACACACATTGAATGCTAGAATGACTTTTGATTAGGCCCTTGTTTGATAAAGTATGTAGGTCCATTTGTGTTAATGAGTAATATACAAAGTTCTAAGATATATAATTGAATGATTTTTAAGTATCTATGTGCCAAAGTAGTAAGTGCTAGATGTAAAATGCTGTATGAGGCTCTTTATATAGAAGTAACTTAATTAGAATGTGAGATGTTTATTTGCTAGTTGAAAAGGTGAAAAATAAATATCAAATAATAATAATATACTCAAGGAAGGTTAAATAATCTGACAAGTTGAAAAAGTGATCATTAGACACTAGTGCTGAGGTGGACACTAGTACACTATGCTAGTTTCTAAGACCACACTAGTGTCATGAGACCAAAACATAAAGTATTGGCTATGGTAGATAGGCCTAGGGCCCATGTTATTGGGATAACATGATATAGGACCATTGAAGGTGTAAAAAATAAGATAAAAAAGACATAATAAAGATCAAAATACCAAAATGACCATGCCAACATGACTCACATTCATTATTAAGATCTTCTTGTGAAAGAGCAATACAAGACATAGTACTTGTGTTTGCTTTAAAAAATTATGGTGTGTACATTTTACCCTATTTTATTCTAGTAATGTAATGAAAGGAAATTACTAGAGTAAAATGAAAATAACAATGCATACCTGTACTTACCTATGTGGATGTTCTCTAGACTTCGCTCACTTCTTAGCCAGATAAGTGAATATTAGTTGTAATGCTAGCTGTGAAGAAGAAATCCATTATGTGGGTGCCCCCTATTCTGAATATAAGTAACTAAATAGATCATGAGAGATAAATCCATATTTGTCCCCACCCCAATATGTAGCTAAGCTTGAGAAGTAATCTATGAACTATGAAGAAATAAGCCCTGCTTTACCCCACTCTGGCATGTAACTGAGTCTAAGAAGTAATATGTAATTATGAAAGAACAAGCCTTGCTTGCTGTCATTTTGGAATGTAATTGAGTATTAGAAGTAATATGTAATTATGAAGAAACAAGCCCTACTTTCCCACACATTGGAATGTAATTGAGTCTAAGAAGTAATCTATTTGGAGGTCAAAATTATCACTCGACCTCAATAATCTGGGTTTGGTGTCAACTATGGATCAACCACTGTAGTCGGCTATATGACCCAACCTAGTGACAATATCCATGTGATATGATACTCTACACATAGATAAAGGTTTAATTTTCCATTCCATGTATATATCTTGGTGAAATCTATGGGGTTGAGGACATGTGCCCTGCATCATTTCTCCAAACATGATATCTAAGTAATGTAGATGTGTATCTAAACATCTGAGCCAATTTGTGTATTTGAGCCAATATATGTATCTGAGACAACCTATGTATCTAAACCAATCTATGTATCTAAACCAATCTATGTGTCTGAATAACTAAACCCCTTGTTGTATTTGAGCCAATCTATGTATCTAAATATTTGAACCAATCTGTGTGTCTAAACCAATATGTGTGTCTAAACCAATATGTGTCTATGAACTAATTTATGTATCTAAGTTGATATGTGTATCAGAATCAGGAAGTCTGAGCCAAGATATGTGTTTGAGTAGAAATGTATAGGTGTAAATAGTGTATATATGCCCCCTTTTGGTGAGAGAGCCAAAACTACGGTAAGGGTGTCAAACTAGAAGTGATATTGGTAAACATGTTAGTGATAGTTAGTGTTAATAATAAGAACATAAGATTGATTATTTTGGTGATTATACAAAATTTGTTTGTAAGTTGAGTCTAGGATAGATCTATGGTCTATATGTATTTGTTACAAAAATATGAATTTTGTCATTTATAGAGTCAAAATGATTGGGATAGAAGCGTAACCAATATGATGTGGGGGGCTTCATTATCAATCCCCATACAAAATAAATGGATTATAAATTGGATCTAGAGTTTTCAAGATATTGTGATTAAAATATTTTGGTATTAGTTGGTGAAATTTATGCACAAGGTCAACCTTAAGTAGGTGGCATTGCTAAAACATATCTTAAATAGGTTGATTGATTGAATTTGAAATTCATTTAAACCTTTTGACTTGAGTGAATTGTTGCTCTAAGCCTAGAGAATATGTCGAGGAGACAAGGAGAGAACATGACACACTACAAAGAGGTGGAGATGCTCATCTAGGTTTGGGAGGAGGTTACCTTGGTAAGGAACCTATCACTTTTTATGTTTTTGAAAAATTTATTGCCCTTTTTTTTTTTATCATTTTAATGAAATTTAAGTAGTTTAGGGCCCTTTTTAGGAGGGTCGCGATAGTGTCCCAAGGATCATGCTAGTGTCTTGGGCTACCACACTACTATCTAGGGGCCACACTATTATCCAACATGGTAGTGCTAGTGTTTGATGGAGAAAAACTTGCAAGTTTGATTTTGATTTATGTTTAATAGGTGTTTTTGTATGTTAATATATCACTTGGAGATGCTAATGCTGGGTTTTGTTGTGTTTTATAGGTGAATGTATGATTGAGGGAGTTTCATAGTGGTTGGATGATGGAGTACTTATGCGGATTACCTTAATAGAAGATGATAGGGTAGTGATTGATAGGGCTGGTTTGGGTTATGTGGCATCACTTGCATTGATGCCCTAGGATTGCCACATGATGACTACCTTGTGTAAGCAGTGGAATGCTGATACATATACATTTTGGCTACCCATAGGGGAGATTACTATGAATTTGGAGAATGTCTATAGGATATTAAGAGTGCCCATTACTGGTCAACTAGCTATATTATAGGATTTTACTAGAGATAGAGCTATAAATTGGGCTTCTAGGTACCTTGCAGGTATACTTATGTGGACCCATCATCAAGGGAGTTATAAGGATTTTTTATTATCGATGATTGTTATAACTAATGTTCTGCAGTTATGGATGTTTCCTTCAACATTAATGGCTTCATTTATTATAGTGGAATGTAAAAACATATCCATTTCATAAAGGATGCATGGGATTGTATAGGATATAGAGGAACATGGGATCATATACTTATGGGGTCACACTATGCTAGCCCACTTTTATCAAAATTTATACCAATTTACTCAGGAGTTGTGTAGTGTAGGTATTGGATCATCTACTTTTTTACGCTTTTGGGTATATGAGCACAGTATAGTTGTTAGACCTGGGGGGTTTGTGGATGCATATTGGGGTACTCATAGGTGTTTGTAAAGAGATGGATTGGCATAAATCTCATGTGATCAAGAATCACTATGCATTGTCACTAAGTATTAGATCAAGTGATAACTGGAGATATCATTTGGAGACCCTAAAGGGTGTTTCTAGGATGACCTGAGGATGGGATTCAACTAAGACAGGTTCAAGTGAGTTGTTTTTTTGCATGATCATTGGGTCAATGTTTTTGAGATATTTCAGTATAAACAAGTGGAACAATAATTTGGTGTCACTGAAGATGTTCCACCCATACCATGGATGTGGTTGAGGAGTTTTTGAGCCCCTATGAGGCCAGGCACTAGATTGAGACCCATAATAGATTATTTAGTTCTAATTCCAGTGATGTAGCAAGATCTTATGATAGATACACCTAATGTAGATGATGTTGGGGTGATCGATGACTTCAATGTATGGTGGAGGTAACATATATGGCTGCAACTATTCCCAAGAGGTGATGCTATCATTGAAGATGTGCTAAATATGCATCGCCTTGGGTAATTGAGGGTATGTTGTTATTATACATTTGCATGTTTGGTTTAGTTTAGTAATTGACTTATTGAGTAAATGTATAACTCATTTATTTGGTGTACATAGGTCCAAGAGATGATGAGTATTGGGAGACCATTATTGAGATTTGTGAAAGTTGACATAACATATCCCTAATGATGTCATAGATGATAGGATAGTGGAGAGGACCACATGAGTTGTAGGTATTCATGCCCACCTTTTTAATTGAGTGACCAGTGGCATTGCTACATATAGGTGAGCAACTACTGATAGGAATGGGGCATGTGCTAAGCTATAGAGGAGAGTTATGCCCTCACCCAATAGTATGGGTGGGGTGAGTAGTAGGATCATAGATGACTACATTTGTTTACAATGAGACCATGGATAATTGTTGGCTAAGGTGGTTATGTTATAGGATAGAGCACAAATACATAGGTCTTGATCTAGATCTAGAGGGGATGTAGGAGCATATGGCTCTACTGTGTATGTATCTTAAAGTGAGGGTGAGGAGGCTGGCCCTGGTGACCAAGCTCCAATTATTGAGTGAATTTGTATTATTGTACTAAAATTTGTTTTGATATATATATATATATATATATATATATATATATATATATATATA
The DNA here is from genome assembly GCA_037957365.1 of Torreya grandis. Lineage (NCBI taxonomy): Eukaryota > Viridiplantae > Streptophyta > Pinopsida > Cupressales > Taxaceae > Torreya > Torreya grandis. Next base: position 7,198,543 of record JARHVA010000093.1, on the reverse strand, counting down.
TATATATATATATATATGGACTTTTTGTTATATGGGTATGTGTTATTTGGCACTTTTATTTATGGTATTATTTACTTGATCAAGTGTTTGATTGTATGTATTTCTCATTTTTATAGATATATATGTGTTTGTTTAGCTAGGGAATGGTAATCAATTACTCATATGTATATGGGTGCTTGAGTAGATATGTATATCAAATTATGAATGTTAGTTGTATTTGTTTTAGAAATATCATAATATATTTGAGTGTGGATCATGGAACTATGGTATGCACTATGTGAATCCCGATGACATGGTGAACAAGTGACCATACTGCTCATGCTCTGAAGATATAGAAGTAGACTCTAGAACTGACACTGCTCATGGTGCATTGCTCATAGTTAGATGTGTAGATTTTATAGTAAATAGCTTAATTGGCTATCATATTGAAATTGTGATATAATATTTGTGATCTATAAAAAATATCTTAATCGATTATCATACTAGAATCAAGTTATGATCTTTGTGGTCTCTACCAAATATCTTAATTGGTGGTTGTGATGACACTATGCACTGATCTCTATAGTCTCTACCAAATATCTAAATCGATGGTCATGTTGACACTGTGCTCTAGTCTATGTGCTTTTTTACAAATATATTAATTAGTTATTATGCTGACAATGCACTCTAATATTTCTTATATATGCCAAATATCTTAATCAATTATTGAATTGAAATTGGTGGTTGAGTTACTTTCCATTTTTTAACCATGTTTCCACAAGAAGGTTGAGCTCTGTAAATTGGTTGCCATTAATGTTGAATCTATGGTGCATGAGATCTCACATAAGTAGGTTTCCTAGAAACCATTTTGATCATACGATGAGTAACCAATGGATCTGATAAATAACATCCCAAGATAACTCATTCATAGAATAGAGTGGTCTAGGAGAGTGTGGATAATGATATATCAATTCCCCCTATGTGAATGTGATAATGCCTATATCAACATACTAGACAATACAATCTCTAAGTGCACAATAATTATTATCCCAATGTCCATTGATTTTATGGTAGTTATAATATGGTTTATTCCTTATTCTGTGAAAATGGTGTGCTTGATGGTGATTAGTAGGAGGAAGTGTGAACATCTCCATATCTAATAATGTAAGTAAAATATCATGAGGCCTATATCTATTTAAAAAATTTATAACCCCTTTACTGGTGTTTTATCTCTACTCATTATGGGAGATGCTCTATGAAGTGGCTCTTTGCCTTTATTGAGTATATTGATTGGTTGTTTCTATTCCATATTATCTTGAGACATTTACATATCAGGTGTTTGTACCATATTGGATGATTGTGACTGTGAGAGACCTCAATTCAAATATGAATCCTCAAAATTTGTCTATGAATGTAGCTCTACTAATCTCAACTCTTGTTCTAATGTGATGGCTTTGTATCATATGTGTTAGAATTATTTATATGTCTCATATAAAAATTTCTCTTTGAGAGGGAAGGTGAGACCTCTAACAAAGATATATTATACCTCTAAATCTTTGGTTGGTAAATTAGTTATTTCATTCATGATTTGAAATTTAGAATGTAATCATTTACTATTTTGTATCCACCTTGGTGTAGTGAATGCAACCTCTCATATATGACTTGAGGCCCCTGATTCTAAATATAATGCATGAGAAAGACTTCTTCTAGCTCATCATATGTATGTAGTGAACCACTAGGGAGTGAATGATGGAACCAATTTAAGGCCTCACCGTCTAAAGTCTATGGAAATAACTGTAAGACAATCAAACTACTAGTGACATGTGCCATAGCCTTCCTATAAGATTTAAGGTGCATGTATGGGTCTCCATGTCCATTGAAATTTGATAATATTGGTGTTTTAAACTGCTTTGGTAACTTTTTATTGAAGATTCTATATGGGATAAAATTGGCATGAATAGAATTATCATCCACCCAAGAGTAGTATACTTTAATTTCTAGGGTGAATCAACGTACTTGTTATTGTAAAGCATCCACGACATGAATAAAATAGATTACCTCTTGTGAGGGTATAATAACATCATCAAGAAGTTCATTTAATTCTTGAATCTTATTATTAATTTTAGCCATTGGTACATTGCATTGAGGTCCTTTGGTTTTTCTCACTGTAAGCTTTGGAGGCATGATAGCTTGGACTTGGTGAGAGGGAAATTGATTATCACCCTTGTGGAGGGTAGTATGAGAAACTAGTTCTACTGTAGTAAGCAGCAGTGGGGGAGATTCATTGATATCCCTAATATTGTTAGTTGGTAAAGTATTATTACATGCTAATGGAATAGAAGACACATTTTTATCATTTGAATGTAAACCATGTAAATTATGAACATGAGTATAAGTTCATATGATTTTATCTGAAGACATATTATTTCTTGAATTAGCATTTAATAGGCAATCAATTTCAATATGATATATGGGTGAAGTAGAGAGAGGACTAGAATCAATATATCATTCACTAAAGTCATAGTAATCATCGTTATTACAAGTTTCATAAAAATCAAAATCTAATTCACTTGTAGAGGTAAGAGTAGAAGAACTATCATTGTCATGCTCAAAAAGAGGAGTAGAAGAAGATTTTAACTTTCTACTACTATACAATATATTATCATGTGTAGGTGTAATGTAATGTGTGTCTTAATTGGTTATAAGTGGAATGCATGTATGATCATTATTTTCAAACTTGGAGTCAAGGGGATAATAAATAGAAATCATATTTTAATTTGGCACATTATGACATGTAGGAGAAGGTTAGAGATATTTGAATTATCTAAATTTTGTATGGAATTACTATGTTGAGATTGAAATGTTGAAGAAGGTGATAACACAATATCATCTACTTTAGTTTGTGAATATGGAAAAGGTGCAATATCCTGTGTACATGATTTTTTGAATTGAATTGAAAAAGGTAAAGAATGTGCATTTTGATTTTCTATGCTAGGAACATTGTTTGTAATATTACTTGAATCATGCAAAGGTAAATTGATTTTATTTTTCTTGTATTGCTTTAATTTGAATAATGACATGTATAAAAAGTGGATGAAAAACTGGGATTACATTCAAATAGAGCACTACCTACAAGGGGTTGTGTTGGCCTTATGTTGTTAATGTGATTTGGAGAAGTAGGAGAAGAGATAGGACAGAATGAAGAAGGTGCAGCTAATCTATTCTTATCAACACTTTCATTATCATGTTCATAGGAATAATCATATACATATTTACAAAAACAATCATCATCATAATTATAAATGAAATCATGCTTATTATTATATCCTAGTGTGGAAATCTTGAAAATTTGTCCATTCATTTGTATATTTATTTGAAAAGTTTAGAAATTGATCATTTGGGTGAGGAGAAAGAGGTTTAATAGAAGTCATTTTAAACTTACAAAATAAAAATAATGTAGCAAATGTAAAGTAAGAAAACAATAGGGATAAGGTAATCCAACATAGATATATTTGAAAATATGTGAAATATTCATCCCAATGTATAGGAAAAAATTAGATATTTACTTGAAATACTAAGGGCTAATTTTTGAGTGTATGAGGACCTAATATGTGGATCTAGGGTTTTGGAGGGTTTATAAACAAAACTTAAGATATGTATAATTAATGAAACACTAATTGAGGAATTGATATGTATACATTAGGATGTGCAAAAATCAATAAAAATCAGAATTTAATAAACCATAATTTAGTACACAAGAATGGAGATGGTAAACCCTAGGGTAGAACTAGGGTTGTTAAGCAATATTCAAAGTAAGTCAGGTTCACCAAATGTTTTAACTATTTATGAATTATTGGTGTAAATCCTAGGTTGTTTAAGGAGATAAGTACAAAGACTAAATATAGATAAATACTATAAATAGATCTATCAATTTGATTTACCTAAAATAGTAAGTGTGATGGAAGAATTTACTTATCTAGAATGAAACAAGAATTGCGTAGTGATGGGAAGGGTGGAACAAGTCTGGAAATCAGTGTAGATTCCTTTCATTCTAGAACTAGAGTTGAAACTACCTTTGGATATTAGTGTAATTAGAGGGATAGTAGTGTAATGTGCTAGTATCTAAGGCACTATGCTAGTGTCCTTTTAGGGACATGCACCTTGAGACTTTTAGGGAGCTATAAGGAGGATTCAAAGTTATGTAGGTGTGCTTAAGCAATTTTTATCATTCTTCTTTGTAACTAATTGGCTGTATCTTCTCTAAAACCTTAATAAACACCTACACACATGAGACAACAATAGAATAAAGTGTAAAAGGAGTGGAAAATATGGGTTTTGGGAAGTTATGATCACACGAGATAGAATCCCTATTGTCTTGAAAATTACCTACATTAACCCCACTGATAGGGGTCTTAGATTGCATGTAGTTCTCCCACAGGGAACATGCATAATCAATGCACATAGAATGATAAAATGACTTTCGCTTAGGCCCTTATTTGCTGAAGCATGAAGGTATATGTGTACTTCTGAGTAATATGTAGAGTGCTAAGCTATATTATTTACTAATTTTTAAGTATTTATGTGCTAAATTAATAAGTGCTAAATGTAGAATGCCTTGTGAGGCTATTTATATAGAATGAACTTAATTGGACTATGAGATGCTTGTTCACTACCCAAAAAGGTGAAAAATAAAGATCATATCATAAGAAGAGACTCAAGGAATGGTAAGTACCTGTGACAAGTTAAAAAAGTGACCATTAGACACTAGAACTGAGGTAGGTACTAGCACACTACGCTAGTGTTTAGGACTATGCTAGTGTCTTGAGACTAAAAAATAGAGTATTGGTTGTGGAAAATAAGCTCAGGGGACCCTATGCTTGGGATAACATGATATAAGACTATTTTTGATGTAATAAATAGGATCAACAAGACATAATAAAGATCAAAAGATAAAAATGACCATGCAAATAAGACCCACATTCACCATTAAGATATTCTCATGAAAGAACAATAAAATACATAGTACTTGTGTTTTCTTAACCAAAATTAGGGGTGTACACTCTTATATCAAAACAAATATAATACTTTCTTCTAAAAAAACTAAAGAATAAAGAACATATTTCCCAAATATCATCCTCATGGCCACTAGTGAAGTGAGACAATCAAACCAATTCATCCCTCGAAAATACTAGTGTAGTTTTCCATTCATTCATGTTTATTATCCCTTACCTACATACAAAACATTTATAGTGACAATGTTTCACTCCAAAAAGATGTCTAAATTGGATAAAATCCTATGGTTTTACCTATATTATGATTAATTGGCCATTACATGCTTTATAAATTATGTAATAGTGCCACCTACCATAGTTACATCTTTCCTTAGATTGTCATAGAACCTTTAAAGTACATCTAGTTTATAAGTGAGTGCATGATATGCATGGGCCTATTTCTCACCATACCCATGCACTATGAGCGATTGGTCTCTTATGTGCCCTTCACCTTCCAAAACATGGCTTTGAGTAAATAGTCTCCCACCTCCCATCTACATCATCTTTATTCTTCTTGTTCATTTATCACATGCAAGCCCATTCCTCACCATATCCCAAGTACTATTAGCCATTAGTCATTATGTTCCTTTCACCTTCCCATGTAGGTTTTTGACTTTAGTCCCATTCTTTCCCATTTACAACCTTTTATATCTCTTGGTCATTAATCACATGGATCAATTCATCACCATACCCCAAGTACTATCAACCATTGGTCATCCATTTATCCTTTACCTTCCTAAATGAGGCTTTGACTTTGGTATCCTCCCTCTCATCTACATCATCTTTATTCCTTTATCACTTTGTACTTGGCCACACCTATCCTACTCACATTCAGAAAACCTTAGTTTAAGTGAGAAGGGCAACCTTAAAACTAGATTTTTTGTTAAGGTAGACACTTAATTTTGTTATGGCTATATTTATTAGTCATTAAATTACATTATTCTTTGGTAATAGTATGCTTGTCAATTAATGATCTAGATTAGGATCTTATTAGATCATTTTTTCTTGGTGTTTTGGCTGTCTCATGTCATTTTACCCCCAATTATGTCTCTCTTTCCTCTCACCTTCCCTCAGGTTTCCTTAGATTTATAAGATTTTCTCCAAAAATGTACACTATGTGGTATTGGCCCCATAAGTGTATCATTTATGATTTTGGGGGTGGGCCCTTTTGATCCTTGTTTTGGGCCTCTCATGTCATGTGATCTTGGTTTTTGGATTTATTGCTTGTTGTGTGTTGGCTTTCATGCTAATAAAAAAGTATTTTGAGTTCAAGATGTCTATAAATAAAATAAATGTATTAGCATATAGGACATTGAAGATACACACAATGAATGTGTGAAAGTAATCAATTCAAGAATATAGAGTAGTCATTCAAGAGTTTAAAGAAATGTGAAACATTTATTAGTGAAACAAACATTCATTGTAACTTGAAAAGTCATATGAAGTACACTCTATCATCATCATATTGCCTCACTGACATTATTTATACTTGGTTCATTGATTATAATATTTTTATGTGTAAAGGGACTTTATAAGTAGTTGGTGCTAAAAAACACATGCCTCAAAACAACCATTTTCCTTATCCATTTACATATTTAGTTGCCTTATTAGGGTTTTGAAGGAGATTAGTTTCCCATAGATTTGCATAATTTTTTAGAAATGTTAATGAAGTTTTTGGACCTATAGATTAGGTGATCAAAGTTGTCAAATATTTTTTTCATCATTTGTTGTTTGTCATGTTCGGCCTCATGGCTTCAAAAATGGTCTTACTCCTTCAAAATCCCCTATATGGTTCTTGGAGGAATATTTGTTTGCCTTATATTTTCTAGGTCTGATTTACCTTATTGTTTGGAATTGTTCTACATTGTCTAATCCTGATGAGTATTTATCAATTTGTGTGAAACTTGATATTCCTCTAAACCCCTCCCTTGTCATTTATTACAACTAAATAATTAATTATGCATATAATCTAGTTTTATTATTCTAAGTTTGATTAGGTTTATTTGTAATGTTTATGAATAGATGTTATGCAGTTTGACTTAGATCCATTTATTTTTAAAATATTTATAATGGTAAACCAAATGTTTGATTAACAATTTACTATATACATGATGTTCATTTAAACACAAGCAAGCCAAAATTTTGATTGATATGTGATGTAAATTTGAGATATATATGGCATCTTTGTAGATGTGTTTTTTTGGTCAAAACAAATTGAGATTGATTACCAATTTTCATGATGTTATGACAAAATAGTGCGTATACATTCCATAATGTGAACACACTCCATAACATGCATACATTCCATAACATGCACACATTCCATAACACATATGTGTTATCTTCAATTTAAATTAAAAAACAATAATTTTGGCTTGGAAATGTCTTGGATTCCCAAGCCAAAGGTTTGGACTTGTCAACACATAGCTAAATTTGAGAGTTTTGACAGAAAATAACAACATTCAACTTCCATCACCAAATACACTAAGAATTTCAGTGAGAAAATTAATAAAATTAGGTCTATTTTAAGGTTTCAATCTATGTTGATTTCTAACTATATATTTTTCAGGGCACTATGTGCCACAAATATACATGACTATATATGTTTATGTATCTTCTATTTCATTTATTAAATGCAAAAATAAATATATTATTACAAACTAGGCTTAATTTTACATGCATTAACAAAAAAACTAGTTTTCATTTATTTTTGAGGTAGTTAGGGGAAGCTACACGACCAACTATCCATTTTTTTGTAATTTTTTAAGATCTATTTATTTGTAAAATTAATAAAAAAAATTATTCATTGAAAAATTATAAAATCATATAGGGTACAAATTATATGATCTTATATAAAGTTTTACCAAAAAGTTTTAAACAATATTAAACAATGCTAAAAAATTGAGGGGCTGCACGACTGACTATCTACTCTATTTTCTAAAAAAGTAGGAGTTCCTATTTAAATTTTATATATTTGAATTAGTTATACTTAATAATTTAAAAAAAAAATTAATGTTTTGAAAACTAGACTCAAAATGCTACAATTCATGTTCTTACACCATCCTCAAATTTTGAGTCTAACCATCTCAAATTATCTACATAAGTTTAAATTTATCATTGTTTAGAAAAAAAAAATGTCCAAGAGTAGGCCCCTTTTTATCCCCCATCTTTGTGCACTTAGATTGTATACAAGTCATCCAATAGTGATAGTAGCTACAAATTCAAATGAATTTGGTCTTCATGTCCATTAACATTTTACAAACAAAATTACATGAGCTTTCCATTTAGGAAATTGTAAATTTTTCATTTTTTTGCTGCAAGACTGATGAGTCTCTGACATACAATTACCCTTTGGGAAACTTCACTTTTTTCATTTTTCATGTCCTTTTTTCATTTTCCCCACCCAAGACCTAGTGACAAAGAGAAGGTTATTATTTCTATATTTAAAAATACATGAGTTCGTGTATCTTCCAATAAAATAAGATAAATAAATAGCAAGTTTTCATGAGATATAAGTAGACTCATCACTAAAATAAAATAAATATTAAAATGTATGTGTACTAAATTTGAGAGTTATTTTTGAGCATGCAAATTAAAAAAACATAGGATTTTCTAAACAATATAGTTAATGTTATTTTTGAAAAATAAACATTGCAAGGAAATTGTAGAGTTTTCATTGAAGGATTCTGGAAAACAAAATTTTGATGTAAGATGTCTAAGTCCAAGGCATAAAACATTTCATAAATTCATGTATTCATTTCGTTATATTCATTCAAGTTAGATTAACATTTATTTTTCCAACCTATGTGATATGGAGCCCAAACTTTTAATGGTTATAACTTTTGATTTGTAGCTTCATTTGAGCTCTCATTTGCACCAAAACAACCATATCAAAAAGTTTGATTCAACCATAAACTATCCTATCTTCTTAGGGATGTCTTCAAAACTTTTAGAGGCCATACATGACCATCTAAGGGTTTAAAATTAAATTTTAATATTGTTTTCTAGGTTTGTTTATTTTTAGAATTAGCGTAATTTTGTAACTAGACATCAACTTCATTTCAAATTCATTTGTTAGGTTAATTTTAGTGTTAAGGAGATATGTCGTAATTTTGAAGGTTGCTCGAGTTTACATGTGAAACTCACTAAAAATAATAGCTACTTAAAATAGTAGTTCATGTTTTTTGTTTAAGATTTTTGAATTTTATATGTCAACTCCAACTCTGAGTAGAGGTTTATTTCATGCACTTGTATGTAGTTATTTTTTAATTTCAATACAAAATTAATACATTTATTGTTTTATAAGTTCTATCTATGGTGCCTATTGAGTTTGTTTTCCTTGATAATATCCGTTTTCATTACTAAGCACTAATGTCCCATCCAAACGTGACCTATGAGCTTCCCCATGAAAGAAATCGAATTGTTTCTTGATGAAACATAACTAAAGCAATTAAAAAATACAAAATAACTATAAAGATTCGATTGAGCACTTGTAAAAAATGAACAGATTTTCTAGGGTGGATGCCTAAATCAAAGTATAAAATATTCTCCAAACTTATTTACTAAATCCTCAATAGGATACTGTAAAGCAAACTTATAAATAGCGAATTTCCTAAAATTAAGAACACAAATAGGAAGCATGAAAAAAAGCGCATATGTTAAAACAGAATAACAAAAAATCTTTTCTTAATGTCTTGTAAACTACAATTCTTTTTCCTTTTAGATCCAAGAGGAGCAATGCCACCTTGTAAATGACAAATTTACTAAATGTGTTAATTGAATCATAATATTTTTTACAAGAAATTTTTTGGAACCCTCACCTAAGGACCTGATGGAAAGCTATTTTATCTGAAATAAATAATATTTTTCTTGGGAAAGAGAGAGAATGTGTTCAAGAAATGAAAATATATTTTTTGAATATAATTTTTTATAGAATAAAAATACCCTGGAAAAATAAATCCTAAATTTTGGAGAAAATAAGTTTGAACCATGTAAATAAGTAATTTTTTTGAGAAAAAATTAAACATGTATAAAAAAATAATCATGAAATAGACAAATGGTCCATAACTTCTCAAAAAAATTAGCTATTAGAGGTTGGAATGGCATAAATAATTGATGTGAATTTAAAAAAAAACTTGTGCAACTTAAACAGACACTACATGAAAAATGAATCAATTTTTTTGGAAAACTAAGGTATTATGAGCTGTAACTATACTAGTAGTTACCCAATGGTTCAAGACAAGATAGAGGTCAGATAAAATTAATTTAGATTTGGTTTACTGCAATGATAAAGTGCTTTAATTTTTTTTTGGCTAAGTGTTTATATTTGTTCTTCACTACTTGGTTTCTAGATTTTTAAGTGTTTATTTGTGTTTATATTTATTATAATTTTTATATACATTGAAAATTTATTTTTATATTTATTATATAATTTATATAAATATTCGATTATATAATATATATTTTAATATTATATCATTTTTTATAATAATGTTGAAGCTATAAAATGCATTATATGTAACAATAGTTAAAAATATCTATTTTTTTTATTGTATATAACAATAATTACAAAGCTAGAGTTTTTATGAATGGTGTGGAAGAGGTAATTCTTTCAATCTTTTTTCCTCTTATTTTTGAAGATTTACATATTTACTTTATTTCACTCTTGAAAAAAATTCAAAGGTAAATGCAAGAGAGATATACATGTCATTGATTGAACATACTCTTGATACTGTAGTAAATGTTAAACTTTGGCAATCAATGTCTCCAATGTCAATTGTTGCTTTATTGAGTGTCATTTTTTGTGCTTTGTGTATGGTTATATCCCATACCATTTTTATAGGCATTTGATAATGATTACCTCATGTAATAGGATTAATGGGTACATGTCTAGGATTCTTTGCATCTAATGGGGGGCTAGAGTATGTTTTGAATGCAACAATTGCATATGTGGGTAGGAAAGGTGGCTTTGAATCTGATTTGTACATGATGTCAATAATTTCTCTAATATCTCCATTGACTAGTCCTAGTTCACCCATAGATTGGATGTTAACATATTTTTTTGTTTTCTTACATAGAAGCACAACTAGCTTACATTGAGTGTCATGGTTAGATGTATTTATTTGTCTGCTTTATTCAACTCTACATAAAATAATTGACATATATTTAGTGATTTCAACATTTGCTTATTATGCATTATTGTCAGTATATTTGTTGCATACAAATGTGTAGAGATTTTAAAATCTTCTTGTTCTTCTAGAGGTATGAATGATGTTGTTCTTAACATGAGCACATTCCAATCTTCTTCTATTGGGTTTGTATCTCTGATGTTAGTTAACAAATTTTTGAATAGTATTTTTTTTTTGTGCATCTCTGTTGGCAAAAATTTGTTTATAATGTAACAACTATATCAAATGTTCACCATAATGTGTGCCCAAAAGATATTCTTGCATATATTGGAATGTCGTTTATAGGTGGGCGCTGGCCTAGGTCTCCAATGAGTATAATTGAGCAACCACCAAAGTCTTTGTTATTTTGTTGAGAAAATGCTTCACGCAATCAATTATTTATCTTATTGAGCATCTTTGACCCTATTAAACTCATTTCATCTATGATCACTTATTGAGTGTGTCTCATTTCTTCTTGGAAAGTTGTTAATGTTTGTCTCTTGGATAGCAATATGAAGTGCTGAATGTATTGTTGATGCATTTATGTTAAATGTTGCAATGCTAATTAGAACAAGAAGAAGTAGGGGAGACTTCCTTTTTTGTGGAAGCTTATCTAGGGTGTGTTTGATTATGCTTATCAAGTAAGATTTATGTGTCCCTGTTGTTCCTTATAAATCATTCAGAGTGGTGTACCTTATGGGATTTTTTGAGCATGTTGGTAAATTATGTTAAAGGCTATTTGATGAGTACTTGACAACTCATATGATGTTGGTTTGCTGCTGCACTTAATGTTTACACATTTTGAAATTTCACATTGTGAATCTATAAATTGTTGTGCAGTTATGTGCAGGTTGAACATGGTATATGAATGATTCCAGTTGAAGTCATGAAATCCAAGCATGTTAATGTCATCTATCTCAACTAAAAGACTGTTTTCTATATTTTTAAAAAAGTATAAAATTTAATATATTTATTATAATTTGTAATATATACTTTAATATTATAACAAATTATATAATTTATATTTTAATATTTTGTTCAACAAATATCATATAATTTAAGTATTTATATTATATTAAATTTATATCTTATATTACATCTTTAACATGTAATTTTAAAACTAATATAATTTAAGTACCTATATTATATTAAATATATAAAATTTATACTTTATATTACATCTTTTTTATAAGTAAATTTAAAACTAATACAATTTAAGTTCCTATATTATATCAAATTAATATAATTTAGATGCTTATATTATATTATAATATATTATTATATATAATTTAATAATATATATATATATATATATATAAATATTATATCAATAATAATATTGGTCCTATTATTTCTAATTTTTTGACAAAATGGAAAGTGTTAGTACTCTACTTGTTCTTCAATTGGATGATGACTGTTCTAAATCAGAAGTAGCCAATCGAATGAATAATCTGCACTGTCATCAGAAGAATTGACTATGTTTAACATATCACCAAACCACAATCTAAAAATCAGAGGATTGTAATTATTGATAGTAAAGGCATTGCAGGGGCAATTGTTAAGACAAGTAGTTTCCGCATCCTTGTAGAGTTGTCTCTTGGCTATATTCGACAACGTTGTCATCGAACAAAATTACCTTAAAATAAAATAATTTAATTTAACTGAAAATAATAATAATAATAATAATAATAATAATAATAATAATAATAATATTATTATTATTATAATTATTTTTATAATGATATCTGAAATAAAATATAATGATGTGAGAATGTTAACATTTAATAATTTAAAATCCAACAACATAAAATAAAAAATAAAATAATTTTATTATTTCAAAGCCAACATAATTAAATTAATAAAATAAAACAATAAACATGACAGTTTAAAAAACTAAAAAGCATATAAATATAAAACAAAAATATAGAATAAAGTGAAAGAAATAAAAATTAAAGAAGAGTAAAAAAAAGGGGATAAAGATTTTACTACATTATATTTATAAATAATTAGATAATCATATTTAATTTATAGATAATAAATAGATTTTATTACATTATAGTTATAAATAATTATAATTAATTTATGAATAACATAAAAATTTTAATGTCTTATATTTATAAATAATTAAATAATCAAAATTAATATATAAAATTTAGCGTATCATATTTATAAATAATCAGAGCATAACAATGAAGTATAAAAATAAATTATCATAAAAAAATTATCACATCATAAAAAATATCATAAATATCATCACATGATATATATATATATATCAGAGCATAACGATGAAGTATAAAAATAAATTATCATAAAAAAATTATCACATCATAAAAAATATCATAAATATCATCACATGATATATATATATTATATATATATATATATAACCACTTTTTACATATAAATAATTATAAATCATAAAAAATATTACAAAATCATGATATACAGATAAGTATAAATAATTTATATTACATATTAATTGTAAAAATAAACTATCATAAAAAAATATTATAATAAATAAATAATAGACTATAATTAATTTATAGTTAATATATATATTATACCTCATTATATTTATAAATAATCATAATGAAATTGTAAAAATAAATTATCATATAAAAAATATTAGCATATAATAATAAATAAATAATCATAATTAATATATAATATAAATAATCATAATTAATTTATGGATAATATATAATCTTAATTAATTAATTTCCATCCACTGAAAAGAATAATATTTTCCAAACTGGATAAACTATGTAAAACCATTTTTTTTAAACCATAAATAAATATATTATTCTTGAATTGAACTGTGACCAAAAATCCACTATATAAAACCATTTTTTTTATTAAACCAAATTTCTTTACATAATCACCATCAAACACTTATTTCCATCCCATAGACGAATATATCCTTTTTTGAATTGGCAAGCAATCAAATCAAGCACCCAAATTCATTTACAGTGGGAAAATAAATATTAATACTGGTAATACATATCAGTGGATCGCCCCTTTGCATGTAATTTAAATCGTTTTAAGTATTAAAATGTATATAAGCTCATACTCATGGGGATCCTGATTCTTTGGAGTACACAAATCGCCTTGTTATTTCACACTTCACGCCATTATTGTATAACTGCTAGACATCTGGTTTGGCAAGCGTACCCGTCATTTCCAATACTATGCAAAAACAAGGTTGCTACCTAAAAATAATTTTCTAATCTGTGGTGAGAATTTCAGTAACCGACATAATTGTTTTTCAGTATTCAAATTCAAACGAGGAAAAATAAAAAGAAACTAGTCTATGCAACGATCCTTCCTCAGAAATTTCAGTGCATGTTTTAGCAGGATCAAAACTCCTCAAACTATGAGGGTACTTTAAGGGGAATCGCCTAACTATCCTCATTTACTTTGGAAGAAATCATAATTCTATTAATCCTCAGGTGGCTAAGAAAGTGGCTTGTTATGTGTATTTATGAAATAATTTTGAAGTGATGGTAGTTAACAAAGGAACATTGGTTCGTAAATAAAAATTTCAAAGTGTGATTATAATCCAAAATTTAATATGTTTTCTATATCGTAATGACATTGTCTTGGGGCTTCAGTGGTTTCGACTGTTGGGATGCATCTTATAGTAATTTAGTGAATTATGAATGTTATTCACAATCACAAGGAAAAAAAATCCACTCTAAAATGAACGACACTAAAACCCACTCAACTTATTAGTTTTTATCGCACGACTAAGCTAGTAATAAGGGGTTCTTCAAAGGTGGTGGCTAAACTTTGTGTAGTTCACATAATAGCGACAAAGACATAAGTAGAACCCAAAAACTATTCTTCATAAATAATCTGAGAGGTTTTAAAAAACTGAAAAATCATGTCCACAATATTCAATAGAACTCATACTAGGTATTCAATTGCTAAACATTCTCCCATATCAATACCCATACACATAAAATTATGATTGAGAAGATGGTCCAAAATTGATTCACATGGGGGTGAACTGGCCAAGTGAAAAAATACAAGTCTCGATTTTGTGCATGGATTTGCTTAAGCTAAAGAAATTCATAATCAAGGTCAAATTTTCCACTTTGGTGATTGAAAAATTACTAAATGAGTTGCATGGAATTCACTTCTTCTACAAGTTAGATATAAGGTTTAACTATTATCAATCTTTTTACTAGAAAAAAAATATCTCTAAAACAACATTTGAACTCAAGATGACTACAAGTTCTTGGTGATACCATCTTTTCTCAAAAACATTCTACCAACTTTATAAAGTTTAATGAACCATATTGTTTGGCCTAGACTTTGAAAATTCATTTTTGTTTTCTTTGATGTAATTTTCGTATACAAGAAAATTTGGTAATACCGTCTATTGTACTTATATCAAACCTTGTAGTTCTAGTAAAATAATTAATAATATGAAAAATGCTCCAGGTGCTCCTTCAATACTAAAGAGGTTGAATACCTCAAGCATATTTTATTAGTGGATAAGGTTAAAGTGGATCCCAATAAAATTGAGGATATGAAAAATTGGCCAAAACCTAAAACCTTTAGAAGTCTTCAAGGATTTTTCATCTCATTTGATATTATTGTAAATTCATTAAATATTATGGTATATTAATGAAACTGAAAACTATCAAGACAAAAAAATCACCAATAAATTAAGATCTGAAATAATTTTTGAATTGATTTGTATTGAATGAATTGAAATAATTACAAACCCAAACTATGCTTAAATAAGCCTCAAATCAGAATTAGAGTTGGCATTCAAAAATTTGAAAAAAACCTAAAATCTAAAAAAAACTTCTATTTTTAATAGCTATTATTTTTATAAGTTTCGCATGAAAGTGTGTGCATCTCTAAAAATATTCTAAAATAATTTAAAAGCTAAAATTAACCTACAAGACAAATTAAAATTGAAGTTCATGTCCGATCATAAAAATATACAATTTCTAAAAATAGAAAAATCTTGAAAAAAATAATAAATTGCAATTTTATACCCTTAGATGGTCTCTTTTGGCCTTCATTTTTTTAAATGCCTCTAAACAAAAAGAGTAGTTTAGAGAAGCATTAAATTTTTTGAGATGGTCATTTGGCATATGGGAGAGCTCAAATGGAGCTACAAATCAAAAGTTATGGCCTTTAGAAGTTTGCCTATTTTTCTATATAATTCTCCTCTGGTAAAAAAAACTTAGTGCCTATTAGTTGTCCTAATTATATGCTATCATTTTTATTTGTCAATCATTTTTAGCTCCTATTCTATAATCCAAGTGTTATATTCTTCTTGTAATCCTTCCCACTGTACCAAATACCTGTGATAATTCCCTTGCCTTGTGCTCACTGTCTTCATATCAAAAACTTGTACTATCTATTCTTTCTTCTTCTTTGGATCCTGCTGCTGCTAGTTTACTTCTTCATGTTCATCACCTTCACCATCTTCTCCATAGAATTCTAATAAGTATAAAACATTAAATATTAGAGAGATATCAAAATTATGTGGTAAACACACCTTATAAGCATTGTCATTGATTTTTTTCACAATTTTACATGGACCAATTATTTTGTACTTCAATTTGTTGTAGGTGCCTTTTGAAAATATTTATTTTCTCAAGTAAACCATTACCAACTCTCTTTTTTCAAATATCTTAGATCTTCTTTTGATATCTATTGATGCTTTATATTTCTCATTATGTTTTTGCAACTTTCTTCTTACTCCCTCTTGTAACTATTGCATATGCTCTATAATTGCTTCTGTATCATTACTAATTCTATATGTAATTGGTAATTATACCAAATCTAAAATACCCATAGGATTCCTCCTATAAATAATTTGAAATGATGATTTTACTGTTTATCTATTTAATGAATTTTTATATACAAACTCAACTTGTGGTAAAGCTAAGTCCTATTACTTGGACTTCTCTCCCACTATGCATCTCAATAAATCTCCCATGTTCCTAGTCACAAATTCTATCTATCCATCTATTTTTAAGTGATATGCACTACTAAATTGTAGCTTGGTACCCATATTCTTTCACACAGTCTTTCAAAAATGACTTAAAATTGTTGTGTCCCTATTTGAGTAATAGTTTTTAGAACACCATGCAATCTCACAATATCCTTAAAAAATAATTATGCAACTCTAGTGGCATCATTGATTTTTTTACATACAATGAAATGAACTATTTTAAAAAAATCTATCTACAACAATAAAAATTGAATCATTACCTCTCTATGTGTTTGGAAATCCCAACACAAAATCCATACTCAAATCTATCCATGGTCCTCTTAAAAATAGTAATGGCATGTATAGTCCAATATTTTATTCATGTCCTTTAGCCACCTAAGATATCCTGTACCTAGAAACATACCTTGTAATATATCTCTTCATCTTTGGCCAAAATTATTTTTCCTCCACCAAAACCTCATGATCTCTAAATAAGATAAAATACTTAAGCACCAAATAATGTATCCAATTTCTTAATCATTGTATAATTGCATGAACTTCATCATCATAGGCAGATGCAAATGCCACTGATGATGACCAGGTTTGTATATTATTATTTCAACTACTTGAGTATTAATTGTATATTTATTATAATTATCATATTCTAAATTCCAATTTCATATCATTTTTTATATTAAAAAATGTTTCAAATACTGAATTCATTACAATTATTGATAGCATTTTTATTTGAAATTATTTTTCCATTCATCAATTTAATTAGTTTTTAATAATTTTAAATGGATCATAATATTTTTATATTTTCTAAGATTATATTATTAAATACATATTTTTATTACTTTTAAAATAATTTAAATTTGATATTGTTTCACCATATTAATAGTTTTAACCTTAAATTTTAGCTAAAAAATATGAATTTTCAAGTCAATTACAAGGGCAAAAGAACACAAGCCTATTGAAAAACATCACCAAATTCAAAAGAAAAAAACTTAATCTAAAACCATGATAATAATTGAACAAGATGAAAGTACATCAAATTCAAATTCATGTAGAATCTAAATCCAAAGAAAAAATAATTATAGTTCACATCACCATATTGTTTAAACTACATCAAGTGAATAAACACATATTTGTAAAGTCAAACATAAGATTGTCATTTTAAATTATTTTATTTAAAACATAACATTATATTTTCAAATTTAATAATGATTTTACAATATTATAAAATTTAAATTCAAATTTATGTTCACTCCAAATACATAAAAAATAATAATTGTAATCCATATCACCATGTCCATTGAATTACATCAACACAAAATATGCATATAAGATAATAAATGGATCATAACTCGTTAATCAGTAAAACAAGACTAATTAAAACTTAATAAACTGATCATTATAAATTCAAACCTAAAATTGTCATTTTTTGGAAAACATAACATTTTTAAAAAAATATAAGAGAGTTTACAACATCAAAAATTATAAATATTTGGTCTTTCAAAAAGACCATTGCTCATCAACTTTATCAACCATAACATCCACATTTATACCACAATCCTTACTAATCCCTGCTTCCACTTCCTTTGTGCCATCCTTCAATATTCCTACTCTTTCAAGATCCTCAGCTGCAAAATTAATAGAAGCAAGATTTTTATTTTCTTTTTTTACAAAATCTCTTACAAAAAGTAGACTTGGAATGTGTTGGTGTGAAAATTTATCAGAAAAAAATTGGTGGCTTCACATCAAAAGTGTAGGGAATAAAGTCCCTCTATTATTAGTAGGTGGAGCTACCTTTATTGAAAGTCGAAAGAGGAAAGTAAGAAATATTTACAAATAAAGGAATACAAATCATGGGTAGTAATTTTAACTTTAAAGTATGAAAATGAGTTTTGAGAAATGAATCTATATATAAAGAGAGAGAGAGGAGAGAAGTTGTTAGAGCAACAAACTCATCAAGTTAGAAAGCTAAGACTAGACGAAAGTGTTGAGAGAAAATTTTGACTTTCAAATGAGAAAAATCTCTCTCATTCAATGGGTCAAAAAGACATAATCATATACTTAAGGATATAAAACATACACCAAAATATTATCTAACTTTGATAATAGAAACTAATAACCTTTTATATTTTATAATATAAACAATTAAAAAATTCTCTCTATTCCCACCGAGATTTTCACATGTGTTAGAAATGTAAATTACAACTCTATATAGAAACTTTGTAATCTAATATCCTATTTTCATAGTTTGAAATTAATAACAATGGAAATGAAAATAAGATATAATGAATGAATCAAAATTCATAATTCAAAAGATATAACTAACACAAAGTTTAGAAACATATTTATTGTACTGATTCTAAAGAGTAGAAAGACTGCTATCTTTCTACAATTCTTAACAATTTTTTTTATCTATTTCAAACCCTTATTATGAAGCCCCAAATTATATTTATAGGATAAAATGGGTGGTTATGGTGCAAAACCACATATTTTTCCTTTTTACAAAAGTGCTAAAACACTAATAAGAAATTAAAATTTTTAAATGGTTCAAAATTTTAAAAGCAATTAGCACCACTTAAGAAAACAATTGGGGTTTTTTCACTACTTGTAAAATCACATCATAAACTTGTACAATTTGAAAAAGCAAGTTGAAAAAAATGCAAAGACAATTTGCATAATTACAATGCACATTTACAAGGGAAAAAAGAGTATAATAACACAAGTTAGGTACCTAGAAATAAGAGAAGAGAATACAGGAACACTGGAAGCAATTCTTCATTCTTCTTGCTGCTATATTGATAATTTTTTCCCATTCAAAAATTCATCAAATCTCTAGAGAATTACCATGATAAAGTCTTCATATAGTCCATCTATGTACTTATATGCAATGTTTGTTGAATAGCCTAACTCTTTCATTTCCTAATGTTTGCCTCACAAAGTATTTATTTTCATATCCAAATTATCCACATTCACTTGACATTTGGACAACTAAGGAATTTATTCATAACCAAATGAAAATGGTAGTGGAAATATTCTAAATTTATTCTTTGAATTCTCTAATTATGGTCCCAATAAAAATCTAATTTTTTTTCTTGATCCTTGTCATTGACAAAATGACAATCTAACTTATTGACTTTGGGGTTAGTTCCCATCATTGTGTCACTTCCAAGTGACCTCACATTACTAAATTTTTGAACACATTCTTGAAGGGATTGGATTCTAAATTTGGTTGCTCAAAGAAATTTAATTTGATAGATAATTTCATTTTGATTGATTACCCATTTTTTAACAAAATCAGCAGATTTTTTTTTGAGAATTCGATTGACCCAGGCTTCAGTTCCTCCCAATTTTTTTCTCCTGATGTATCCATTTTCCTTTGTTGCTAGTTTTTCATGTTGTGATTTGATTTTAGAGAACATCATCACTGTAGAAAGAATTTCTAGGGCCCTTTGATCTACAACTTTTAAAATCTAGTCTTTCACCACATTACCCATTTGGACCACTTATCTCACTCTTTATAGTGTCTCGACATGAAGACTCGATGAAGTGATATAAGGTTGAACTAGGCCAACCAATCTATGTATTTTTGAGTTCTATTGCTCCACCTTCTCTTTTAGTTCATCTTTTCTCACCTTGTCTTTGCCCATTTTTTAAAGATGGTGTCAATCATCAATTAAACATCTCCTTTCATCCCTTCTCTAGTTGATTTTTAGAAATGAACCCTAAACACATGGTAGTCTTCAACCCTAATTTATGACTTATCCATTTAAAATATAAGAATGGCCACTTATACATATTTTTCTATCATTCCATCTATCACCATCAATGAAACTATCCTTGCTTTCTTTGGCCTCCCCCTAAATCCTAATAAATTTACCATCACCCATATAGGATTCTCATGGCTGTGAATTAGTTTTCCATAGATTCACCAAAGAATTTTAAGAGGTTTTCCTATAGGTCCTCTTAAAATTAACCCTAGGTATGAGAATTTATTAAGGGAATGTGACCAATTAGCACTCATTCTTTTTTGATTGCATCTAACTAGGCTCTATTGGCTCAATCACTTATGTGAATTGTGATAATCAAGTCTCAATAACCTATTTATAACCAATTAAATTGAATTAATGTTCCAATTAGCACTCATTCTTTTTAGATTGCCTCTAACTAGGATCTATTGACTCAATCACTTATGTGAGTTGTGATAATTAAGTCTCAATAACCTATTTATAACCAATTAATATGAATTTTCAAGTCAACTACCAGGGCAAAAAAACACAAGCTTATTGAAAAACATGACCAAATTCAAAATAAAAAAACTTAATCTAAAACCATGATAATAATTGAACAAGATGAAAGTAAAACAAATTAAAATTCATGAAAAATCTAAATCCAAAGAAAAAATAATTGTAGTTCATATCACCATATTGTTTAAACTACATCATGTGAATAAACTCATATTTGTAAAGTCAAACTTAACATTGTCATTTCAAATTATTTTATTTAAAACATAACATTATATTTTCAAATTTAATAATGATTTTACACATCATAAAATTTAAATTAAAATTTATGTTCACTCCAAATCCATAGAAAAAAATAATTGTAATCCACATCACCATGTTCATTGAATTACGCCAACACAAAATATGCATATAAGATGATAAATGAACCATAACTCGTTAATTAGTAAAATAAGACTAATTAACACTTAACAAATTGATCATTATAAATCCAAACATAAAATTGTCATTTTTTTTGAAAATATAACATTTTTTTAAAATATAAGAGAGTTTACAATGTCAAAACTTATGAATTTTTGGTCTTTCAAAAAGACCATTTCTCAACCACTTTATCAGCCATAACATCCACATTTCTACCATAATCCTTACTAATCCCTACTTCCACTTCCTTTGTGCCATCCTTCAATATCCCTTCTCTTTCAATATCTTCAGCTGCAAAATTAATTTAAGCAAGATTTTCCTTTTCTTTTTTCACAAAATCTCTTACAAGAAGTAGACTTGGAATGTGTTGGTGTGAAAATTTATCAAGAAAAAAAATTGGTGGCTTTGCATTAAAAGTGTGGGGAATAAAGTCCCTCTCTTATTGGCAGGTGGAGCTACCTTTATTGAAAGTCAAAAGAGGATAGTAAGAAATATTTACAAACAAAAGAATGCAAATCATGGATAGTACTTTTAACTTGAAAGTATGAAAATGAGTTTTGACAAATGAATCTATATAGAAAGAGAGAGAGAGGAGAGAAGTTATTTCAGCAACAAACTCATCAAGTTAGAAAGTTAAGACTAGATGAAAGTGTTGAGAGAAAATTTTGACTTTTGAAAGAGGAAAATCTCTCTCATTCAATGGGTCAAAAAGACATAATTATATCCTTAAGGATATGAAACATACACCAAAAGATTATTTGACAATGATAATAGAAACTAATAACCTTTTGTATTTTATAATATAAACAACTAAAAAATTCCCTCTATTCCCACTGAGATTTTCACATGTGTTAGAAATGTAAATTACAACTCTATATAGAAACTTTGTAATCTAATATCCTATTTTCAATAGTTTGCAAATTATAAAAATGGAAATGAAAATCAAATATAATGAATGAATCGAAAGGCATAATTCAAAAGATATAACCAATGCAAAGTTTAGAAACACATTTATTGTACTAATTCTAAAGAGTAGAAAGACTAATATCTTTTTACAATGCTTAACAAAAAATCCTATCTATATCAAACCCTTATTATGAATCCATAACTCATATTTATAGGCTAAAATGGGTGGTTATGGTGCAAAAACACATATTTTTCCTTTTTAAAGAAGTGCTAAAACACTAATAAGAAATTACAATTTTTAAATGGTGTAAATTTTTAAAAGCAATTAACACCACTTGAGAAAACAACTGGGGTTTTTTCACTACTTATAAAATCACATCATCAACTTGCACAACTTGAAAAAGCAAGTTGTAAAAAATACAAAGATAATTTGAAAAATTATAATGCACATTTACAAGGGAAAAAAGAGTATGATAACACAAGTTAGGTACCTAGAAAGAATAGAAGAGAATATAGGAACACTAAAAATAAATCTTCATTCTTCTTGCTGTGATATTAACAATTCTTTCCCATTCAAGAATGCATCAAATCTCTAAATAATTACCATGATCAAGTCTTTATCTAGTCCATCTATGTACTTATAGGCAATGTTTACTAAATAACCTAACTCTTTCATTTCCTAATGCTTGCCTCAGAGAGTATTTATTTTCATATCCAAATTATCCACATTCACTTGACATTTGGACAACTGAGGAATTTATTTATAACCAAATGTAGATGTAGTAGAAATGTTCTAAATTTGTTCTTTGAATTCTATAATTATGGTCTCAATAGAAAATTGATTTCTCTCTTGATCCTTGTCATTGACAAAATGAAAATCTAGCTTATTAATTTTGGGGTTAGTTTCCATCATTGTGTCACTTCCAAGTGACCTCACATTACTAAATTTTTGAACACATTCTTGATGGAATTGGATTCTAAATTTGGTTTCTCAAATAAATTTAATTTGATAGATATTTTCATTTTTATTGATTACCCTTTTTTCAACAAAATCAATAAAAGGAAATTTTGAGAATTCGACTGACCCAGGCATGAGTTCCTCCCAATTTTTTTTCTTTTGAGTTTATTAATTTTCCTTTGTTTCTAGTTTTTTATGTTGTTGAATTTCAGAGAACATCATCACTGTAGAAAGAATTGCTAAGGCCGCTTGATCTACAAGTTTTTTAATCTAGTTTTGCACCACATTACCCATCTGGACCACTTATCTTATTCTTTCTAGTGTCTCAACATGAAGACTCGATGAAGTGATAGCAGGTTGAACTGGGCTAACCAATCTATGTATTATTGAGTTATATTGCTCCACCTTCTATTTTAGTTCATCTTTCTTCACCTTATCTTTTCCCTTTTTCAAAGATGTTATCAATCATCAATTGGACATCTCCTTTCACCTCTTCTCTAGTTGATTTTTACAAATGAACCCTAAACACATGGTAGTCTTCAACCTTAATTTATGACTTATCCATTTAAAATTGAAGAATGAACACGTATGCATACTTGTCTATCATTTCATCTATCACCATTAATGAAATTATCCTTTCTTTCTTTAGCCTCCCCCTAAATCTTGATAAATTTTCCATCACCCATATAAGATTATTCATTCCTGTGAATTAGTTTTCCATAGATTCACCAAATAATTTCAAGAGTTTCCTTGTAGGGCCTCTTAAAATTAACCCTAGTTATGATAATTTGTTAAGGTAATGTGACCAATTATCACTCATTCTTTTTCGATTGCCTCTAACTAGGATCTATTGGCTCAATCACTAGGAGATTCAAGGGAGTTGGAACAGTAACCACGTATTATTTTAAGAGGATTGAAAGGCTATGCCTCAATATTTAAGATCCTCAAAGGGTGATGTGGCCAAATAAGAAAGCCTAGAGAAGCAAGTCCTTACCCATGATCTATGAAAAATAAGATTTTGAGGGCATAGAAGAACAACATGTTTTTATAAGAGAGCAAGTACTTGGTGAATCCAATGTGCAAGAGGGAATCTTGGCACAATAGAAATAGGGAACAAACATTAAGTAATCCAAGTTGATGTGTGAGGTAATAAAAAAAATATAGCACTGCCCCCACCCCCTATTATTAATCAAATAAATGCAATACCCTAAATCAGTGTTACACATAGAGAAATGGAAATCTGATGCGTTGACTTGTCAATTATTTGATTGCAATCACCGCCAACCTAGAAATGATATAATGGTATAATGAAGATATAAGGTTGAGTTCCAGAACACCAAAAATGAGCTTATTTATGATCTTACTATTTTAAATTGTCTCAATGATGCTAGAGTGTTTCAGATATTTAATTTACCTTTTTTTGGTAAGCCTATGGAGATCATGAGGTTTCTTATCTCACACATTCACAAATATTACTTTTACTTCTTAGGGCAAAAAATGAGGATCACTGTCCATAGAATTAGTAAAGTCATAGGTCTACGATTCTCAAGTGTTGAACTCAATGGAGATTTGGAAGACCAAGAAGAAATTGATAAAATGATAGTGGCGCTTGAGTATAATAAGTAAGGTGATATAATGTACACATCTAGTCATCGGGATCTCCCCCTTTTAGTAGCTACATACTTGGCTATGAAAAAACTTAGAGGGATTGATAGGTGGAAATAAGTTAATATGGCACACTTTTATGTATCTAACTAGATGGCCGAAGGTCTCAAGTATAATTATTCCTAGTATTTTGTTGAGAAAAATATTATAGATGCAGAGAAGGCCCACCGCTTGCCTAATCAAAAGTTTGCCTAGGGTGAAATTATTTTTTTATTGGTATTTTATGAGATTGGTGTGCCAAAGTACATCGATGGTGAGTTGAAATGGGCCTACCCTCTAGAGAATAAGTCTCTAATTGAGTGGTTCAAACTGTTCAGATGCTCGAGCATCATTACCTCCTATCACAAGTTGAGAATGAAGGGCTAGTTTTATGGAATGAAAGAAACATTTGGAAATAAGTGGCATGTTCTTAAGTAATTACCCATGTAAATGGGGGACCAAGCCTAGTTTTTTATGAAGCAACACTTTTCATTGACACAGATTTGAATGGACCATGTAGGTGACTTGTCTAGGTGGATTAAGGTACTATATGATTTTACAACTAGGTATTTTATGGACTCTATAAATAGAATATATGATGCACACCTCATAAATATTGATGCTACAAATATATAAGTTGAGACTCACACTCTTAGCCAATTATATGTATACCTAGGGAAGAAGGCTTATAGAGAAAAGT